>WIPJ01002270.1:119578-147097 GCA_018155075.1 Cassiopea andromeda | reverse complement strand
CACACACACACACACACACACACACACACACATATATATATATATATATATATAGCTGTACCCTCATAGGAAGCCTTGCCCCCCTGCCTTAGGTATGCAGGCGTCCCTGAGCAGACATTTCTTCAATGCATTGCAAAACAGTGAAAACCTTTGGCACGGCTTTCCATAGCTGCCGCTGGTGTTGTCTTCAGGTGTCACGAAGTACGACACAGAGCATTTGTCAAGTCAGTGTCGAATCGGAAAATTTTGCGGTCCCGTGTGATACCAATATCCAAGTGCATGACTCTCACGAAAATACATTCAAAATACGAGGCTTTCATGGCTCTCTCAGCCAATAAGGTCCCTGACCCCTACCCTAGAGTTATACCAGGTTTCTTATAACTCCTCGCAGCTTGAATCACGCAGAATTTGAGTACCAAAATCATTCAATATACTGAATTATCTGAAGCTGTTAACCATGTGAATCACTCAACTATTTGAATCACTCAACTCAATCATTTAAATCACTACTCATTTGAGTCACTCAGTCATTGGAATCACTCGATCAATCGAGTCGCTCAATCATCTAAGTCATTTATTCATTTGAATCGCTCACTTTTTTGATCACTCAATCAATTTAATCACTTGGTCATCTGAATGACTCACTCATCTGAATCATTTGGCTTTAATAATCACTCAATCATCGTTTCATTGATCTTTGCAAAGACATACCATAAGCAATGATTGTATGTCCTCACTGAATCATTGGAATCTGAACTGTCTACTTAGATAATAGTTCAGCTATGGCCACAGAAAGTGCGTCTACTTCATGGTGAAGTTCAGGAGCAGATCCAGGGGGCTGGGGAGTCATTGTCCCCTAAACAGCAATAATTCCTATAATAAGGAATTGTGTTAAGAAACTTCTCACTTAAGAAAAGAGAGTAAAATGAATCAAATGACCCCCTTAAATCCGCTACTGGATCCGCCCCTGGTGAAGCTCCACCCTTTATCCTAGGTGTCCATATATATCATTTTTGCAAGTCTATATTGTAGGAGTGATGGCCCAGTGGTAGAGCGTCTGTCTCACAACCGGTAGGTCGTGGGTTCGAGCCCCTGCCGAGGCATACCAAAGACTTTTAAAATGGTACTCACTGCCTTCTGGTCTGGCGCTGGACATCTGAGAATGGAGAGAGAGAAAATTGAAACTCACAGAGCTACTAGCGGACCAGCCACCTGTTGTAGCTTTCACTGCATTCGCAGACGCTTGGCCTAGGGCTATAGAAACAGAGATATGCGCCGCCCTATGCGCCATTGGGCGATGGAAAGGACTTTGACTTTTTTTGATTGCAGGAATGCAATATGTTTTCACCTCTTTCTGATTCAATAAAAAACTTTTCAAACAGCTGAAATTCTTAGAAACTTTTGATAAAATATTCTTGGATTTTCTGTGAATGCACTTTTGCCAAGCTTGCCTATAGATAATCAGGTAACTTGGTTTTCGGTCACATACAAATTGGTTAGAATTCCACCTTTATACAGCTGAGGTAGTTTCTCGTTACGCTGATATGCACAATTTTGGTGTAACTTTAATATCTGGGTATGATAACCACGATAATTATCTTCGATTATTATGATTTCTACTATCATCAACAATATCATTGTTTCCAGTAAGTAATTACACAACATACACCGGTTTCAATGGCACCCTTCTTTCTTTTCCTATTCTGTGAAATCTAAAGAATGCGGCCTGCATTTTCCCACTAGTGTCCAATTCTCTCTTGACGTCATTGGGATTAGGTCTGCCTGTGTTGTTTTCGAAGAAGCGCGGCTTCTCTTCAAAAGCATTTTCCTTATACTATATGCTAAAGGACTTAGATTGGACTGTCTGGATTTTATATTTTTGCCAATGTCTGCATTTCTTAAAGCAAGACATTGAGCGTATCGAAGACAATTCGCGTGCACGGAAGTTCGTAGGAGGCCAGACTGCAATTTAGGCCCTTTTTGCCGTATAAATAGTCTTTTTGAGCCAGATCTGTGGCGAGCAGGAACCCTCTTAGAATCTTACCCATTGCAATTGGGCGAGTGTTGGCGAGTTTTGTAGACATTCAGGCCTTGCTTGCCCAAGTTTTACCAGCTCAAATGGCGAGCCCTTTTGTCTAGAAACATTTTGGCTAGATCTGCGGAGAGTAAAAATGCTAGAATGCATACTGGGTAGGAGGTAGCTAGGTCTCCAATGGCATTGATGATCACTTCTTTCTACCTCTTTTCTCACACTAAAACACAAGGAATGGTGATGATGATCATTATGATCATCCCCACTTCTATCACGGTTGCCAGACTTGGGATTTTATCCCAATACTTTGAGAATTTTTGAGGCCAATGGGATTTATCTTGGAAGTTAATTTCCCAAAAAACCTTGGGATAAATCTTGGGAATTATGGAAAATGCTCCAGATAATTTTTGTCAATATTCTTAGCTTATTGGAAAACCTTTCGTGTTGTCATTGATATTGGTTTACAACTTTTCTAGCTACCCCACCACAAATAAGTAAATGATGCAATTAGGTAGGGGTGCTTTTTCTATGTGAAATGAACATGTCTTTGCATTCAAAAGCGGGTGTTTCTCTAAGATTATGGGTGTGGTTCTAAAAATTTGCTCAGAGGGCAACCCTCTTTACTCAAACGCTGTCAACCGAATATTTGAACTTCCATCGCTTTATTTATTCCTACAGCCCTGCAAGTACATATAGTCACAAATGATTAATATAATTTATAGCAAAAGTTGATCTGGATAAATGATGTCATTATTAGTAGCTGAACTATGGGAATTTTATTTTTGAAAACAATGCATATTGGGATTCTTTAAGCCTCGGTTTGGGAATTCATAGAATTTCAATCTGGCAACACTGACCACTATCATCATGGTCGTCATTATCATCTTGATGATCATTACCATCACGATCATCTTCATCATCATCATAATCATTATCAAAATCACCATAATCATCATCTTCCATTATCCATCATTAGCTTATTATCGCCTTTTATCGCCCTAAAGGGCATGATGCGCCTTGATGGAGCATCTGCGAACCCTCCCCCCCCCATCTAGTACTCCACCTTCATTTTTCGGCATTTGTTCGTTACATTTGCACTGAGAACAACTCACAAGAAATCATCATCTGGTCGGGTACCCCAAGAGGTACTCTATTTATCATAGAAGTCGAATGAGCAAAGGTTAAGAGATGCCGGTGGTCCTTCTTCCCTCTTTGCATTTGTTATTGTTTCTCCTCCACCAATCAGAGTGCAAGCATGTTCATCCACCTGCCACCACTTCATCACGAGAGGTTGCACTAACTTTAACTAGTCCCATCATTATAATAATCAACATCATCATTTCAGTGGTAATAAAGTCCCCCCTTTGATGTTTGCTGAATACTGTTCTGCATTCACAGGCACTGTAAGAAGATGCTGCATTTTCAGGTTAAGTTTTAAGCACAAATCCAAGAGTATCTCAGGTGAGACATAAATGGATGCAGATTATTGGCTTAATGTAGTTTCCATAAAATTTGGAGAAGTACATGCCCAACATCTTAGTTCATGTCTACGAAACCGAACCACATTTGTAGGTAAAACCCTATTATGCTTTGAGATATATGGACTTTCATGAAACGCTGCTTAACGCAAAAGAGATTTTCAGATTAGTTTACAGCGTACCAAGTTTGAACTCGTGTATTTTACTTATTATCCAGCGTGGTTTTTATGAATTCAGTGGTTCTTTGTTGGAAGCATTAAAGTCAGTTTCAAGGATGGACACGTAACAGTCCTTGGCTCATTTTGGGTGGGGGGAGGGATATCGAAAGCCTCTTTAGTGTTGCATGTGAAGCCACGGAGCTATGAAAGTGTTTGTAAAGAGATAATGTAGGGGGACAAGTGTCTCCTCACCCCCTCCAAATGTCCTGATTAGGTTATAGCTATTATGAAAAATCCTCATCGGAAACTCTCGTGTGCCTTTGTCTCTATTTTGATCAAAGGTTTTAATTTTCGCCTGAATTTAGTAGAAAGTATTCCAACATTGGGAGATAATGAAAGGAGGCATTGTGCAGCACATGTTGATTTGTTATCGAAGTTCATACAGCAAATTACGCAGCATACTTGAGGAAGTGCACGGCAAAGTTCATGCTATATAACATGTCTATGTGTTCCTGATCCAGTGAGGCGTATTCGAACCACCAGAAGCTCTACCTATTCACACCCTTTCCAAGTTACACTACCTAATCCACGAATTCTATCTCACAAATCTTCTTTCATTTCTAGAACTTCTCCACTGTGGAACTCATTTCCACCCACTACTTTCCCTGAATCCTACAATTTATCATCTTTTAAACCTAACATCAACAAACTTGATCTTGTCTCCCTTTCTACTTAAACCTTCCCTCATTTTCTCAGTTTTCCTTTATCGGGGCTTTGTTATAGGCCCTACGGCCTTTCCCCGACATTACTTACTAAACAAAAAAACATGACTAACCATATAGTTAGGTTACCGTGGGTATCAAAAATTTTACTCTGAAAATCTCGAGATACGTGCCCAAAATTTTCTTGCCGGACAGAATTAATTTAAGAAGTTTTATACGCCAGAAAAACAGAAAAACAGTTGTTTTTATGTTTGAAAAGTTACACTTCCGGTGAATTGCCATCGGCTCATCCCTCATGCTTTTGTTGAAGCAAAAATTGGAATTTTGTCTTTTCAGTGAAGGGCCAGCAGTGGTACGCAATGAAAGAGGTGCGCCTTGGCACTGTCCTTAGGGGGCTGCATTTTGCAAGGATTAAGCAGCCATGATTAAAAAGAAAAGAAAGGTCACTAAAAAACACTATGATCAAAGGGGTGCGAAATCTGCAGGTACATGACCAACTATCTTGCAGTTACACCCCCCTCCAGTGCCCCATAAGCAAATCACTGCATATAGACATAATGTTTCCAAAGTGCAGAAATTCACTGGACCGACTTTCCTTTCCTCCGACTTCCTGTTTTTTGCTTTTTGCAGTGTATAATGCAATCCAAAAGCTACCGTAGACCAACTTTTGTCCAATGACTAACTGACCGGTACTCTAAAGGGCTGTCACATCCCTCATGCTCTCGAAACATCCTTCCCTGTGATCAGTTATCTTCTCTTTAAGCATAGTAGATACCAGCTACTGATGTTTCGCTTCTTTTATAGGTAGCTTCTATTTTCCTCCTTGTTTATACAAGTCTTTCTTATGAACTATTTTGTATAGAACCTGCATGAGAAAGCCAAGAAGTTTTGGAAATTATACTGCAAACGACCAAATCCCTATGAAAGTTTTAAATTTCGGGTAGTTTTATCACAGCTGACGATTGAGAATTAGGAGGATGTACATGGAGGTGGCATGATACTGGAAAATTGCCATTGTTCTTTCACATTCACCCTTTTTATATAAGGAACCACTGTAAAAGGAACATAGATGTAGAAGGTCAAATCAGTTAAAGAACTTAAACAACTAACGGAAAAGTCCCTAGCGAACTCTTCAATTTGAAAAATTCTTATGTATAGACAAAAGTAATCAAAAATTAGGAAGACGTTTCCATTCATTTGCAGCCAAAACTAGCATAGACACATTTAAAAAGCTTCTTTCCTACTTTCTTTATGCTCTTGGTATTAAGTTCTAGCAAGAAATTCTTTCTTACTTTCTTTATGCTTTTGGTATTAAGTTCTAGCATAAATAAAGGCAAAATTCAGAGTTTTCATATTTTCTTGTGTCTGTGCCATTCGTATGACTTAAAGGTCCGGTGAAAATTACGAAATTATTGGTGAACTTTTGCTAATACAGTTTGATTATTAGAGGTTGAAGAAAGTGCTTTTGGAATTAGGCCTTGGGCTAGGTTCCTTTTAAAAAAGAGTGTATATATTATATAATTTTTTATGGAATGACTGTGTTTTTTCGCAAGAGTTTATGGGCCATAAATGTTTTACGTCCCACTAGTTCTGTCACTCTTAGACACCCACTCACTCCCTGTCACACTTTGTCACAAATTCAAAACTATCTACCCACCCCCACCCCGCAATGTGTAGGTCACATTATGAATTTCAGTATTTTGTCTTTTTGATTGAAAACGGTGAAAATAAAAAGGTGAAAATGGCCACGATGGCATCAAAATAAGATTGGCAGATCATTTTTGGTTGTGGAGACAAATTTGTTCTAAAACAGAACCAGACTCGCTAATCTGAGCCCAGATGTACTAAATATCGAGTTATTTTTAAAATGTGACATCATACTCAAAAACCTCACCCATCCCTTGTCACATTTTGTCACAAAAGTCAAAAGACCCCCCCCCACTCCCTTGCGTGACAAATATGTGAATGGCTTCTTACAAGAGAAGTCCGAATTTTGATACGTTTCTTGCTTCTGTGCTGTTTTCAGGTTACTAAATGTACAGACAGAATTAAGGTGCTATTACGGAGCTTTTGTTACTAGCTTGTGCCGAAAAGAGGTTTAAAAAATTATCTTCAGGAACTATGCCTAGGCACCTTACAAAAGAGCACGTAGCATTGCTTCTAGGTATTTTCTATCCGATAGACTCGACTTTTTGTGTGTAATGTTAAAAAACAATGATAGATTCAAGAGGAGGTGTCGGTCTCTGCGTGTTTATCAAAAACTGCATTCACAGGCCAGACACCATAAATATCTAAATTGGTGAAGTATAGACTACAATGATGCCATCAATGTAGGGCTGTCTTACGTGAACAGAGCACAATCAATTTGAATATCATACTCGATGTGTCTCGGACCTTTATTGTTACCTTGGACCTTTATATTCGCAGGATGAGGCCCATTTTACCAGAAGCGTTGAAATGAGCTATAGCACAGCTGAATTCACACACAATAGGGACCTATCCGATAGTTTCTATGCGAAATTTCCTAGGATCAGTTAGTTATCAGGCGGGTTAAAGTCCCTGATTGTTTTTCCTCTGGAAATTCAATAGGAAAATTGAGCCACAGGAAAGGATTCAATATGTATTTGCTGATAAGTCCAGCAAACGCATAGAAGCTGGATTGAACTTTGACTTACGAACTGTCTTTTCACTCTGTGTGTGACTATTGCTGCACGCATGGGTACCGTAATTACTCGACTATAAGCCGTGAGTTATTTTTATTTTTAGCACATTCTTCATCAGTTCAAACTTACATTCACACATACATTTTACGTATTTATAGACGATGACCCATTGAGCGTAGCTCATTTTCTAGGAGCCGTCTATTTAAGACAGAGAAAGCTAAAGCTTTACAAAAAAGAAAGAAAAAGTACACATTAAAAAATTTTACATGTTGAATATCTTGAAACCTGCCTATATAAATGTACTAATTAAAAATAAAATTTAGAAGATGGCAATGTAAAGTAGCTAGCTATAAATGAAATTTGAATTATGCCAAGGATGGTGCACATCAGCTGGGAGACTACTCAATGATTTTACTCCTCTGAAAGAATATCCTCTTTGCCCACTATCAGTTTTTTGCAATGACAACTTTAAACCATTTTCAGTATTTCAGTATTATTTAGGACTCTAACAGAATGTTGAATTGGTGCTTCATATTCAAGGACAGCTATTTCTAACGCCTTTCTGCAGTAAGCAAAGGCTTTTGAGGTGTCCAAGTTTTCTCAATACTTGGACCGTCTTGTCAGCATCAAGTAGCTACAGTTAGTGACTAGCCAAGTATCTCTTCATAGTTTTTTTAGGCACGGCTTCTAACAGGGGAGACTTATAGCCAACATGGTATGTGCCACAGTGAATTGGAATGCAGCATCATCACTATCGTAATTTGTCATATTCCTCATTATCATCACGATCACGCTGTAATCACTGTAATCGCCATGATCATCATAATCACCATAACCGCCACAATCATGTAATCAGCGTAAAAACATAATCGCCGTAATCTCATAATTACTATAATCATCATTATCACCATATTTACATAAGCGCTATTGTTGTTTTGTTCATACTAAGAAACATCTTTTAGCCCATCATACTACTGTTGTGGGATGGCCTCTGGGGACCGTAATTGCATGAACGTAATCCAGCTACAAACGCTAGCATTTTTACTGTAGTAACGCATTCCTTGCTACTTTTAAATCGTACTTCAAATACTTCAAATAGCTTTTGCAGACCAAGATCTTATCCTAGAAGAAGAATGAATTCTAGCAAAATCTTTTCTTATTCAGCAGCGTCGAAAGCCACATTAAATTGAAAGTTCTTTGGTTTCTTTTGATGCAAAATAGAAAACTCCTCCGGTGTTGGTAGGGCATCTATTTACATCTGTTTTCTATTAGAGGTTTTGATATTAATATCTGTGAGATAATTGAGCTTATAGATGAATCTTTAGTTTTTTCAAATCAGATGCCAGAATTCATACTGCCATTCCAAGGCAATTCTACCAGTTCAGACTTCATGGTTCAGAGTTCATAGTACGTAGTGCATAGTTCGTAGTGCATTATATTATTGCGGGTAAATATCTTCAAAGACTTGTAGCAATCTCCTCCGTGTACGGAAGGTTTGCAATTCGTTTTTTTAGGTTTGTTTTGCTTGATGGTTCAAATGTTATTGTAGTGCTTTATTCCAAGATTTGACCTTTAACCCTTAGAAATGCCCTCATTGTAACACAGAGTCACTGCCACATAGGGTTACCTTAGCAAATACTATGAAAAGGTGGCTAGTATCATATCTAGATGAAGTTTTTTCCAGAGTCTTTCAACAAAACACGCATCCCAAAACAATTCTTTACCACATTACATTTCCCACGGGTGTTCCAGGTGATTCATCCTTAATCCCTTTTAAATGAAGCTACAAAGCATGGCTTGCACATTCTTGTACCTATTTCTCAAAGTGTCGACAACGGGAGCCACAATGCTGTTTGCCTGTGTTGCAACGCATGAAGGATACACCCATCCCAGTGTCTTATTATCAATAGACTCTCTTCTTCAACTGTTCATGTACGTTTCAAGAGGCCCATAAAACATTTCATTGTCGTTATATCAATGCTTGCATTTCTACAGTCACAAAGCACTGTTCGCCGACATCAACAACCTTTGGTACATTGTTTTTACCATGAGAAAAGATCCGCATCTAATTTTTATCCACGTCCTATCATAAGATTAATTTTGATATAAAGATCTAACTCCTACCAAATTTTAGCTTCTGTGCAACAGACGCCCTCACGCTGCCTTGACATTCTTCTCAGAAACCCTCCCTTGTTCTTGTAGACCAGTTTTGCTACTTTGAACTTTGTAGATGCAGTTATTTGAATAGCTTACCCTTTAGTGCCTTTTTATACTAGTAATTTTGTAGTTGTTGCTAATTTTTTAAAGCAATCTTCTTTGGCCCTCGTTGCTATGCAGTTTTCTTCTCCAGAAGCAATGCCACTCTGAGCAAAATGCTACTACAGCAAAACCCCGTAGACAAGTACCTACTTTTCTAAAAAGAAGACTGACTAGGTTCTTATAAAAGTCGTACTTATGATATTTCCAAGGTGTGTTTCTTATCGCAAGGGCGCTGACAACTATGATTAAAAGAACAATTGTAAACAGATTTCTGGGTGGCCTAACTAAATTTCCAGTTGTAGAGGATTAATTAGCAAGATTATGAAAAATGAAGTAATTTGCCTATGCGTTAAAATTGTGAATTTGAAAATTTAATGCTTTATTTGATATACTGTACCATCTCATAAGAACACAGAAAGACATCAGTCTGTTTTTGGTTCTTATCTTTTGGTGTATTTTTCCAAAAATCAAACTATAAGTTCTTATTCCTATTTTCTTGTTTGCGGGATTTTACTGTATTTTGATAGCTTGCTCTTTTCGTTGCAGTTAGGTCAGAGCTGCATTGCTTCGGGAGAAGAAAACTACGTAACTGTGAAAGCTAGAGGTGAATGCTTTCAAGCATTATCAAAACTTGAAAATGAACTAAAAGAGTGAGCTATTCAATCAATTGCATCTACAAAGATCAAAGCAGAATCAGAACTGGGGACAGAGTTGCATTGCTTCTGAAGAAAACTGTATTTAGGTCTTTGATCTATGTAGGTGCAATTTTTCCCTTGTATCTTGAATAGTCACTCTGATCCTACCTGCTATTTTGATCTATGTAAATGCAATTGCTTGAATAGCATACTCTTTCGTGTCATTTTATCTTCATTTTCATATTTTGTCAATGGTTGAAAGCATTCAGCCCTATTTTCTTCTCCAAAAGCAGTGCTACTCTGACCTCGATGTTAAAGCTACTTTGACCTTCATGCAATACGACCTTCAACTTTCTGGGTGCTAATTTAAGTTGATATATCATAATGGCTGTTGATTACCCTTGCCTTAAAGCATCACAGTCTTACTATGCTAGACGCATCCTACCCACTCTCCAAATTTCGGCATCTTATAGCATGTTGTCGCTCTGAGAATATGACCCCCCCTCGAAATCGTTGCAATTCAGGTGTTGGGAAATTCTTGCATTGGTTACGCTAGTGTTAACCGCAATTCTTGAGTGTATTGTAGGAGAAGTGGGTCGAATAAGGTGTTTTCATCTCCTAGGAAAAAAAACCAGAGAGTTTTGTCAGTAAGCATACAAAAATGTGCCATTCACATGTTGCATCTCTTGTTCTTCCTAAAGAGCCTATTGTGCAAAACAATAGCTTTGCGGCAAACAAAGGGTGCGGGGCCATTATCGGCTCTACCTGCCATTTTCCTTTTGTCCTTTGGCAAAACAATAGCGGATGAGCGTTTTTATTGTCTTCACACTCGCCGTTCTTTTTTGCGTCTCCGTCAATCCTCCTTCTTTTGTCATAAACGAGTGCGTCTCGAAGAATAGCCACAGTGCTTGTTCACATGCACTAGGTGTGGGGAGAAGGGTCTCATTAACTGGCACCATTTCCAAGGTACCATATCCAAGGCAACAGTTTCACGGTGCTATCATCGATGCACGTGTCTGCTCTCTAATAGTTTGGACAAAGGATTTGAGCGCAAAGGTTCCAAGTTGTTTTCGTGGTTGGAAAAAAGCAGACGTAATGTGCGATTATGACGGACCTTTGAAGATGCTGCAGTCGAAGACATGCATATCAATGTTGGCACTATGCGGAAAAGATGGCGGCAGTCAGAATGGAATGAGTACTGAGTATTGGAGTATTAATGATAATAATAACCAAAAACTTCAGGTTCGTAAGAAATTGGAATATTTTCGTCAGTTTTTTCACTGTTTGTTGTGCATATTTTGGTGAACAGTGCAATTTCTAGTTGCTTAGCAAAGTTGATGTCAAGGAAATTGTTCGCTAGGCTGCAAAGAAGTCATATCTTTCACTGATTGATCTAGAAATGAAATCAGAATAACCTTTATCTAAACAAGGAATAGGTGGCGTTCCTAGTACTGATTTATTTTCATCATTTTTGGATCTTAGGTTGATGAATATAGATATACTTTCGTTTGATAACCATGTTACTTTTGGAACGGTTAAATTTTCTTCAGTATTAGAACTACTATTTTTTAACTACTATTATAGCTAGTAGCAGTCTACTCTAGATTAGTCTATTTTTCGTTTGGGTGCCTCTGAGTTTTTTGATATTTTAATGGAAAATCGGAAGGCGCTGTTGAGATGGGAATAAATATGTTGCCTTTGGGCACTCTTGCTGTTGGGTGGAATTGCTGTACACAGGTTCTCATCGCCTTTACATCAATTCTACGACGATTGAAAGAGTGAAGCATCATGAATTTCTTTGCAAGGATAGTGTTTAGTTACAATAAATCATTGGCTATCGTGTAGTGAATATTTTCCGTTAGGAATGGATGTTTTTTACATTTTCACAATGTGGCATGAAAAATTTTTGTCAGTTTGAAGTTTGATATTATTTTCTATCCGTTAGTGACCGGTCAGTAAATCTCTTGCGGGGAGGGCTGGAAGACATTTAAGAAGGGGGCCAAATTTTTACACATTCAGCGGGAGGAGATATGAAAAAAGAGCATTTTCTTCAAAGAAGGACCATGCAGTGTCTTCTGAAGTGCTAGAAAGGAATCCCCATTATCACGTAAAGTTGAAAGGGGAGACGAAACTCTGTCAAATAGATGAGAATGTCTTCCCCCCTCCCCACAAATAACTCGTGACCCCGTCCCTTAAATAGATGCATTTGGAAAAGTAGACTATTTCGTTTTTTTTTGGATCATTAAGCAGTTGTGGGTACCATATAACTTGTACATGCGTTGTACGAAACCTTCTTACAGCACTTCCCCGGCAGTATGTCTTGTACCTATTTTTTGTATCGACAGCAGATAAGAGCAATAAACGTAGACAATTTCCTCAACAAGTCTTGCTCTCAACATCTGTTGATCGTTGCTTATCAAACCTCAAACTCCTCTCAGTTGTTGTGATGTAATTCCCCAATGTCTTTGTCATTCGTTGTTATTGCAAGCTTAATCAATTTTTGCTGTATATTGGTGCTAGTTATCTTTTGAAAAGACTGCACTTTTCAGCTTACGTTCCAACAGATCTCACCCTTTCTTCTTACTGTCTTTTTACCTTAAAATCACATTTTGCTGTTTTCATGGCTCGTTTGCCAAACATGTTTTGCATATTTGCACTACCAGAATCATTGTCCATGTGCATAGTACACTAATTTGCCCACTCCTCTTGGGTAAATAGCCAAAAATAATTTGCCTATCGGAATAAAGTCAAGCCAGTAAACTTGTTAAAGAGTGCCTTAGCAATTTTCCACCAGCACTCTAGTCCTGTCTTATCCTTCATCCACTAGTGTAATGGACGTAGTTTGAGATTAGAACAACTCCTAAGGCCTCCGCGGTTTTGAAGTCCTGAAGGGGCCTCAAAGGCTTTGTATTATTTGGAGTTAAAAGTAAGATTGAGCCCCAATCTTTCTGAATTCTTTAGGACCCTAAGTATGTAAATAGTCTGTTGGTACTACAGAACTTTACTACAGCAAAAAAAGCGGCAATATTCTTTTAACATACTTAAAAGCTTTTTTCGTCCGACACTCGTCAGAGTATGAAAACATCGGATAGTGACCTAAAGGTTAACCGAAATATTTATCCAGATGCGGTTACATGCGATGGAATGCGTTTAATTGGCCCCAAGAGTGGCCAATTAGGACCTATTAACCATAGTTTACTTGATGAGTCCCAATGAGAAAACGAACTCTTTTGTCTACGCAAGACCCCCAGTATTTATGTTTTGCCAGTGCCTGAATCTCTCGTAGCTTTGACCTCCCTTTCGTCGACGAAATCAGAGTAATAGCGAATTTTCCTCCAAATGAGCCCCCCTCCCATGTCACGGAAAGCACGTGAGGCTCTGAGGGTAAAATTTTCGCTGATAGAAATGTTTTGCTTTCTTTTTGACAAAACCGTTTCGATACCCCCATTTTTCTGTGGAGGTAAGGCTCTTCAGAGTGTCAAATGGAGCATAAATGATAGTTTTGGGAATAAGCGTCAGTTATCGCAGAGTGTATTTGTAGGCGCTGGTTTGGTGCATGCTCCTCCAGAAGATTTTGAAATTTAGATCTTAGGATACCGCCGGGTATATATTTGCTTATTTTCCAAAAATATTGTCCCTACTGTCATTCTAAAAACTCAGACCAACTTATTGGTGGGGCTTGAGCCCTGGCAGCCCCATTGCTCCGTGGTTCATGAGCTTTAAAATGTAGTCCTCCACTCATCTTATTTACAACTTTTGTTCTAACGAATTGCGACGATTACTCTAGTTTATCATTCCAATGTGTACACGTGATTTACAGTCAATACTTTATCAATGGCAAGGAACTTCATTATCCTGTTGAGGGACTGCATTGTGTGCAGAAGGAAGTTTACACAGAATGGAACCAGTTGAATTGAAGACGTGAATGAAATATTCCCCGGCAAAATCTTTCTACTAGTTGAGAATACATTCAGGAAGCAAGTGTCGTCTTTTATAACGCACTATACAACCTTTTGATGTACTTCGCTTACATGCGCATGTTGCATTGATTAATTGAGAGTGTATCCTACGCACTTTTGGATAAGACGGTCTTGAGTTTATCTCTATGTAGGAGAACACACCATCCGACCATTCTAAGCTTCGTCAGTGCGCAAGCCAAGATACATAGATGCTTGCAAGATGATCTTATCACAGATAAAATCTTTCACCTTGAAGTATCTTAGTAGTATTTTCACGCAAATCTCGTGCTGCCGTCTGAAAGCTCCTCCGTCAAGGCGTATGCTTTGCAAAGCGAATAATTACGCTGCGCAGCCATTGTTATTTCTATGCAGTATTTTTCTCGTAGTGCGTTTTGATTTGTCATTGCAACTTGAATTTGTTTACATAGTTCGTCTAAACTCGCTAGGAACGGTTTAAGTAAAAAACGTGTCTGTTAATGGAGTACGTATGTAAATAGCTGTGTTATTCAATTATTATGGAAGAAATAGTTTAAGAATTATTAAAATTTTCGTGTCCAGGGGTGTACTTTATTAAAGATCTGGAATTCTGTCTGCTTAAAGTTACTTTTGCACATCTACTACCCAGTAGCGAGCTGGGAAGTTGCCTTCTAGGGGTGCATTTTCACGATTCAGAAAAATAGCGCCCCCTAATTATTGACTTAAATCTAAAATAGCGTCCTGCAATGAATAGACTGTTAACCTAAGTGCGTCACGTGCGCTATGCATCACTCTAGTTATGGTCATGCATTTTGCGTTGTTGTTGCTGCTTCCTATGGTTAAATTGCCGTGAATCTGCTACACAATGTTAGAAAAAGCTCACATTCTGGTGTGTGTTAATTTAGCAATCAACTCCCTAGTTTTCTTTTTAAGACACTCGAGGATAACGGTCCAAGCATTATTTCTGTGGTTGAAAGCGAAATCGCGGCAATTTAATTTTAAGAGGCAACAACAACGCAAATGTGTTACCACAACTACCTAGATGCATTGTGTGTGACGTAATTAGGTTAAAGGTCTACTAGATATTTCGATCTGGTGCTGCTTGAAAAGGTCCCTCAAGGGAGCACTTGCCCTTCCTCCCTTCCCTCTACCCACCCATGTAGACGTGCTTGTTTGGCAGTCGTAAAAGAGAACAGACAGCGTGCTTGTGCACATTATCCACGATGGAAACTAACTCTAAAACCATCTAACTTACAAACTACGATTCTACTATTTATACACTACACACAATAGACATGACAGATGATTGACAGGCTTCATAATGAAAGCGAGTCTGCAGGCGTTGCTTCTTCTACCTTAGCCATACCGTACTAAATGAATAGCTCGAAAAAGCTTATCCTCGCTTTGAAAAAGCAGTAAGAAAGGAATATATCCACATTCCCAAACTCCTATAATGACTGGGTGACATAACCTAGCAATTTTCCTCTCCCATTATTCTATTCTCGTTTAATTGCTGAATTTAGATTCTTGTTGAGGTATTCCTCTGGTCAAAAATCCAAGGTGATTCAATTTAGTTTCGACCAGAGGAGTACCTTAAAAGCCAGGGGGTAATAATGATAATTTGCACCCTTTGGTGTCGTTTTTGTACCAGGCTGTATTCCATGTAAACTGCACGCCAAAGGTACGCCAGGAAATATGTGCGGTGCGCTTAAAACTGTGACTGTGTTGCACTAACCCAAGCTAATAGCTAAAGACATTAATTCCTTCTAGTTTCGCAAGCCAATACTCAAGAGTACACACCCGTCGAAATCTTTTTCATTAGTTTCCACGCCGAACGCCAAAAATATAGCTTAGTGTACGCCGAAGATCTTCGGGCCTAAGCCTAACAACATACTTTACAACGCTACAAAGACCAAGGTGCGTTCCATGCACCGTTCCTGGAATGCACTTTGGTCTTGGTAGTGTTGTAAAGTATGTTTTTAGGTTTGTGGTTTGTTAATATAAATTCTTATATGTATAGAAAAAAGCAGCAAGAGTACTAGACACTCCTGATGGAAAAAGAAGGCTATTTCAGGGGTCGCGGCGCGAGTATTTGAGTGGGGGGGCCAGAAAGTCGATAAAATTTTAAATCTGCCCCACTATGCTTGGATGACAGATAAAATTGTGCGCCCCAAAGAGCTTTTGATACCCCCCAAAAACAGCCCTTTATAGCACATTGTATATTCAGTGTTGTACCTTGGATAGATACAATGCAATCGAATAATTTAATCTATTTATTCACGTATTCACTTTTGAGATTCCAAAATAGAATAATAATGGTTCTAACAATTTCATCTTAGCAAAAAGTGGGGGGCCAAGGCCCCCCCGGCCCCCCCGTCGCCGCGACCGCTGTATTTTAATCATAGTAAAAACTCGGAAGGTGGACTCTCGCAACGATAGACTTACGATCATATTTTCTTCTTTCAGACTCCAACTGGTTTTTTCAACTCTGTAGCGACCTCATTTAGCAACTTCACTCCAACGTATGCAGAGTACTGTCAAAGCGCAACCCAGCCCCATGTTTCACCTGCTAATCCAATGAACAGTTATTTTGAGTTGAATGAAGCAAGTTCATTATCAGGAGCTTTGGCGGCGCCTTTGAACACAAGCGCTTTCGCAGAGTTGGGAAGTCATACAGCTGCGGGAGGAGACACCACCGGAAGTTACCCCAGCACGTTCCATCAATATTCTTGGCTTAAGAGTACCAATCCAGAGTTTTGGTGGAACGCTCCTGGTTCTAGTGAGTAGAAAAAGGTTTCTCCTAGATTTTCTCCTTAGGAACCATACATTATAATTATCATTATTAACGATTTGTTTACGCTTGGCAAAACATACAAATAGCAAAGATCTAATTAACGCCAAGAAAGCCTAACCTATCAAAAATTTTTGAAAGGTTAGTAATAAAGATAACTATAAAAGCTCAAACTTTTTAACAATCGCTTTGTTTCTTTCAATCATTAGCAACTGCAGATTATTCAAGGTAGTGAAACAGAGTGGTTAAAGTTTTTTCTGCAGCTTTTCACACTCTGTTTTGTAGCTTTTCACACTCTGTTTCACTAACTTTGCATACCAGTCGCAACGTCCTTTCTTGGATGAGACTTAAACTTTGAATTTATCACTCTATCATGGAACATCCATACAATTGGACAATAATTAAACTGTGAATTGCTAAAAGAGTTCATTATAATTTACAACATGATATGATCGATATGGATGGGCAAGCGAGCAAGTACATGGAGCTTTTGGTTGGCCTTTTTGCACAAATCTTCAACATGCATTCTGAAGCTTAGTTTCTTATTAAAAGCTATCCCTGGCAGTTTTTATACTCCATTTCATTGATTGTCAAATTTCTAATTGTAACTGTTGCTTTGGAGCGTTTACCACCAAATATTATAAAGTGACATTTGTCATCATTTAGTTTCAAGTGATTGTCAGAAAACCATTTGCAACCAAAGTACCATCTTTTTCTGATTGTCTAATGATAGTTTCAAGAGTTAGATGGCATGCAAAGATAGTTGTATCGTCAGCATAGTTACAGATATTAGTGCATCTAAAAACAAGAAAATACAATTTACAAATACATTAAAAATTAAAGGCCCTACGACTGACCAATGAGGTACTCCAAGTACAATTTCTTTACAATCACTTAAGGTATTGCGCACCTTTACTCACTAATGTTTCTAAAGCTGGGGTCACACTGTAGATTCTGGTCTATAGATTATAAAAGTCATCGACAACAAGAAAGCGTCTGATAGACATTTGCCTGCAGAAACTAGAGTAAGTAAACTATTTGCGTGCTGTACTTGCTGGATGAAACAAGGAAAAATACACGCTTGAAACATTAGTGTGTGCTTAGATATTAGAAAGGAAGGAAAAAGACCATGGAAAATGACATTGGATCAATCTATTGACAAATGTCTATGGGAAGTAGAACATGCTCTATTTCATCGACAAGTGAGTCATCGACTTAGGTCACACGTGGCTCCTCTGTTGGCATGTGCCGACATTCTTCGTTTTGTCGATTGTCATCCGAACTATAGAAAGAAATTCACAGTGTGAACCCAGTATTACCGTGCACCCACACGGGACCCAAATGGATAAGATCCAAGCTGGTACGGCTATTCTATCCGACCCAAACTAGTAGGAATAGCAGGGCCAAACTGGATCAGATAGAGGATGTCTTGTGTGTACGCATGGTCTATCCGCTCCAGTTTGGGAACAGAGTCAAACGGATCCGCTCCTATGTGAAAGGGGCCTAAATTTGGAGTACCTCAGGAGTTAGTCCTAGGGTATTACGTACATTTATGAAGTCCACACGACAGTGCTGAAAAGTTGACCCTCTCAAACTCAGCATCCACCAACATCCAATGATGTCAAATTGCAGAACCTTCCCCCCTTGATTGATGTTCAGTTCTATTAAGTTATCCCCCTCATTACACAGTAACACTGTGGCATTGCAGCTGCAGAAAACTTCGCAATATCGAGCAACATTTCCCATTTATTTTATTGATGGAGTGATCATAGATGACACAAAGGAAACCATACCTGGTATCATTCATCTGAGTGCAAGTTGCCAATTTCACAACAAATTTCTAATGACAGTGTGCAAGAGTTGTTTTGTAAATGCCAAATGAGAAATGTGGATGTCTACAACTTCGTGTTGGAACCACTCTTCTTCCTAAGCCACCCGCAACAATCCACAATTTGAGGTCATTTTTGTGGACTACATTCCTTCTCCATGTGGAAATCATAAATGTATGGGCCATTGGTTGCTCCTATTATTTTCTCTTCGAAACTTGAAAGAGATTTTTATTTGAGTAGTATGCAGATTTTCATGTTATGCAGACAGCTGCATGCTTTTCACCTGTCTTCTTTTGAGATACATCTTTGATAAAACTATCCTGAGATTTTATGTTCAGTAATTCTTGCCAAGCAATGCCATGCTATAGTTTGCATAGGTACAACTTGTCTATCAAATTTTGCAAGCAAGAACTCTTAGAAGTGCATACAATTTTAGGTCCCAAGCCTCAAGAAAGGAGAAGAAAACGTACCGCTTACACTCGAAAGCAACTTGTAGAGCTTGAGAAAGAGTTCCACTTCAACCATTTTCTCACAAGAGAGCGAAGATTACAGCTGGCCTCATCACTGAGTTTATCCGAACGACAGATTAAAATCTGGTTCCAAAATAGAAGAATGAAGTGGAAGAAGCGTGGAACAACATCAATTGATGCGAATGAGCTCGAAAGGGAGTCTCTGAAAGATTCTAGGAAAAGAGAATCACTGATTGATTCTAAGAAAAGTGCATCTATAGATTCTATACATTCTTTATCGACAGAGAGTGATTCAGTTGAAGAGAGAATTTCGAACTGTTTAAAAGTTTCTACTGATTGTGTGAGACAGGTAATTCCACCAGTGTGTGAAAATAGTCGCCTATATTAGATGGTCTAAGTCATTCAATGGAAATCGTTTGAAAACAGATAGGAATATATAAGTATTTATTCAGTTAATGCAGGCTCTTTCTCCCCTATCCGCTTTACTTTTTATTCCTTTTTATTTATTAAGTTTATCTTTATTCAGATGCGTGCTTTTTCATAATTTTTTGCCTGATTGTGCGTTTACTTATACCTTTATTTCCATTGGGTATCGTCTTATCGCCGTATTCCCTTTTCCCCAATGTTTTACATCCGTTTTAACAGTCATTAGTTTACCCATAAAAGTTTTACTTTCTTTTTCTCTGTCAATGTGCCTATCTGTCAATCTATCTCTCTTTTTCTTTCTTCCTACCTTCCACTATATCCATCAAACTTCCTTTAATCATTTTTGCTTTCAACTTAGTAACAAATCATGCCTCTTTCAATTCTGTTTTCGATGCCAGAATGAAGTCAAATAATCTCTTTCATTAGTCGAGCCACCAATTGCACTTTCTTTAGCACTCTGCTTATTTTCTTTCTGAAACATCATTCAATATGATCAGCATTCATGCCATATCACGTTTTAAAACCATTTCTAGCGATTTTCCTTACTCTATAATTGTCTTATGCTCATTTTTTGCAATTCTCTATCAAACAATGACTTCTTGGATATATCCAAGTTCTATGTAAAGAAAGGAGAACCTCTCAATCAAGTAACTGATTCATTTTTTTCTGGCTTACTCATTCATTCTCTCTCTCTCTCTCTCTCTCTCTCTCTCTCTCTCTGCCATGTTTTGCTTTCAATCGATTCCAATAGCTCGTTTGTAGAACTTCTTTCCTTAGCTGCTATCTATTTATGGACTAGTCAGAAATAACCAAGCTTCTTTACTTGAACTGCAGTAAAATCCCGATAGAAAGAGCAAACACATTTAATGAACTGTTGACCAAAAATTGTATAATTTGTATAAATTAATAAGAATACAGCTTGTCTTTAAGAATTTTTCAAGTTCTGATAAATGAGATTGCAAATTTTGATCTTCTGGCTTGTGCATATGGAGCTATTACGTTTTTTCACCATTTTTAGGAGCCTTCTTTGTAAAGATAGGTTCCTTAATGGCTTTTGATTGAAATTATAGCGATTACTTCAATGTATTTTGCATTTTAGCATAGCTTTCCCCCAAATGCACTTTATTTATCTTGCATCCAAGAACTCGCATCTCTGACTCAAATGATCGCTCTACATTTTTGTTTTTTAGACTCGAATGAGCTTGTGTCACTCAAAAAAAACCGTTCTACATTTTTGCTAATATTTTCTTCTATAAGGGGCCTTTTGGTTTGAGAAAAGGGGTTGTTTTATGCAGGTCTTTACTGTATAATTGATGTTTGTCTTTTGATATCTAGTGTGTTATTGAGTATGTTTTATATACTAATCTTTGTTTGCCACTGTTGTATATATTTGTTTTTAAAAGATGTATGATTTTGAGCATGAACATGAACTTTTATGTGACTTTTGACTCATTTTTCTTGTGTTTTTCTTTTGCTTTAGAGAATTGGGGGTAGGATTAAGGGTATAGGCGTAGAATAAATCCAAATTCAGGGGGCTGTAAGAGTACAGTATGACGGGGTGGTGAGGATTATGATCATGATAACGATCATGATGATAGTCATGACGATGATCCTTAGCAACATCATCATCATCATTATCTTATCTTGTCGTTCCCATTTCGCCCCTGAAGGGGGCCTAGGACTGACCATGGGGTCATTTTTTGCTTGCTATTTGTTTAAGAGGTGACTGAATCAGCTACACTCAATCCTCTCTGTTACCCCCAACATTTACTAGGCAGAGCTGTAGCTTGAGCCATTGAGCATGCTTTTCACTGAAGGGGCTTGGTTGGACAGTTTGCCACAGGTCATCAACACCTGCCCTAATTCTGAATCTCTGTGACATAAATCACTATCAACTTAAGGGCAGTTGTCTCTCTGTGCTCACTCGCCATCACATGGAGGTCTCCAACTATGGGCTAGCATCATCATCATCATCATCATCATCATCATCATCATCATCATCATCATCATCATCATCATCATCATCATCATCATCATCATCATCATCATCATCATCATCATCATCATTACCATCATTATTAATCATCATCGTTATCAACATCATCATCAAAATCATCACCATCATTATCATCATCACCGTCACCACCATCATGATGATCATTACTATCATTACCATCATCATCAATCATCATCATCATCATCTTATTGATGATGGTGACGATGTTTTTCCTATAGTTGATCTTAACTTTACTGACATGATGACAACGTTGACATTTGAGAAAAGGATTTCTTAAAATTGCATCATTAAGAAAATAACCAGTATTGCTATTTGAACCTTGTATTACATTTTTCGTAGCCTGAACAAAGAATGGACAGTTCGAGAACTTATAACACTCTGATACTTATGTTTTCATGCTTTCTCCTTTTCCTTTTTTCTTTTGTTTTGCTTGTTTCTTTCACCAAGTAGCCATTGTAAACTACTCAACATCTACCGAAGTTTACAACTGTAGTAGTTAAACATTGTATTAATTATGTGAAGTTTCCATGGTTATCATGATCATTGTGATGATGACTGATTGACTATGAATGACTATGCTGATTGTGATGATGATTATAAAGCTCACGTGATTAGAAACTGCAGACTCAATAGTCCATGTATCAACGAACCATCATCACGAATCAAAAAATCATCATCGCAAATCAACAAATCATTATCATCATGCAATAAGCTATGTACAGGCATAATATTTCACAAGCATAATATTTAATTTGAGCTCAACTCTTTCTATAGCTTTTCTTACACATTACCATTGCTACGAAAACATTCCTTAACATAATTCCTGAATTTTCGCATTCGAATTGTATGTACGAATGGATTAACTAACGAATTAGCAATCAAAATTAGTTTTGTTGATACAAATGCTCTGTGATGGGCCTTTTTGTCATACCTATGATCATATCCAAAGTCTCTCATCAGCACAACAGTTAGATACGGTGTCCACAGAAGTATAAAAACCAGGTATATGAAGCTAGCAAACTGTGTGGTTTTGAAAACCGCTTTCGATCTGTGTACGCTAGAGGCCCGTAGATTACTTTGCAATTGAGCTCCTAGCGGGCGTTCACTGCTGCGAAAAATCGTGAAAGTTTCAGGCCTGAAGGTGGCTAAGTTGTCTGTATTTGCAAAATTGTTGGAAGCTTCTTCAGTTAGGTGTGCAGTAGTCGAATTCTGATTTACGTTAGCTCCTTTTTTATTATGTTGTTCAGTGTTGAGAAACCGCACAACAATTGAAGACGCCCCTCTTTCTTCATCTTTTTGCGCAAGCGTGAGCGCTACTGCTTCAACTTCCATACGAGCGTTACTGGTTCTCGCTTCTCTATTTCCATATTCAATTGCCGATTCGCTATTTGGAGGGCAATGTTGTGCTACTGAAGCTCTATCGGTGGAAGTAGGTTCTTCATTGAAAGCTTCCCCAACACGGCCTGGCACAATGCGACGCCGGTGCGATTTTACGACTAGATACGTTTTTACCTGCATTACGACCATTATTAAAGACAAAACTGCGAACACCCCAATCAAAGATATGGAGGAAGTGACGCCCTTCTTCTTTAAGATCTGTATGCAACGGCACTTCCTGCATCGTGACAGATGTCCCGGCTGCGAGAAAGCCATCAGCAAAGGTAGAATCCAAGCGCTTGTTACCATGCCCCAAACGACACTTGTCGTCAGATATCTTGCAAAGCGTAATGGCTTCAAAATTATAACAGAACGCTCAATAGCTGCCACAAACATGTTTGAAAGTGAGGCTGTGAAGCAGAGTTTTTCAATAAACAAGTATGTTGCGCAGAACGTTCCATGTTTGGGTGAAGCGTAAGCAGCGATAAACAATGGACCGACCAGAAGGCCAATGAGCAAGTCAGCTACCGCTAAGCTTATCAGCGGTATATGACGTAATCTACGTAGACGTTTAATACGCAAAGTTGCAAAGATGGCGGCTGCATTTGCGATCAGTATCAAAACGATTAATGGAACAGCTATTGACGACAATAGCGTCAAGTTTAATGGCTGATCACCTGAAATTTCACCTCTGCGGCAGGAGGATTGACGGCAGCGTCTTCCCTTTCTAGATCCACTTGGTCCGCCCCTGTTTTCATTGTGTACCCCACGACTAGATCTTTCGACATAATCCATAATTCCAATATACATAACTGTGAAATAGCATTTCGCTAGATCTGAATGCTAGATGTGTTGTTGTAGAAAGCTTCTCTCCAGTCCTATGGTGTGTGAAAAGGAAGTTTTCGAAACTGATGCTTCTTGTGTAACTTAGAGTCGTTTGTTTGTTCGAGAACTTTTCCTTCTCCTCTTGTGCACGTGGATTGAGCTCCAAGCAATGTCCAAGTCAATCCTCCAATAGCTACTCGGAGAACAGATATCGTTATTTACTATGGAAAGGCCAATGAAAGTCTTTCCAAAAGTCTATTGTGTTTATTGCAAGGATCTTCACGGTAAAAGTCTGATACAGTATTCACCAATGCAACCAAGAATTCCCAGGATCAAGCGTCGTTGTGTGGTTGTCTCAAAATAGTGCAAATCCCACAACTACGAAATGAATGATTAGTTGATTATTATTTTCTCTGAAAAATCATTTAGCGTGGACCTAGGGCAGTGTTGCAAGTTCATGGACAATAAGAGCATTGGGGGCTCTTGCGCACCCCAATTATTCACTGAAATTATCTATAAAGATGATCTACACTAGTACTTTTCAATTATTTTTCCGTAGCCCCCCTCATGGAAAAGACAACATGTCGTATCCCCAATCACTATAAATAAGATCAATTTCTGCAAAAATTGTTCAAGTATACCTGTTCCCCGGGGTCACACACACCCATATGAGCATTGCATCGTGCACCCAAAGGGGCATGCTCCAGTATTTGAGAAACACTGCTCCATACGGCCATTATAACCTGTACCATGATTGGCTTTTACAGCCATGCTCCACCTCAAGCGCATTCCAGTTTAGTCTTTTACGGCCCTGTCATACCTAGATTAGTTGTTCCCAAACTGGGGTCTGCGGTCTATTGGGGGACTGCGAAGGGTTTCAGGGAGAACGCAAGAAAACACGTTCAACCCGTTGCTTGTCTATACCACTACTGATATTTGTTGACCAAGAAAGCATATTTATCATGATCTATGTTTATCCATACAGTGGCCATGTTTCAAAATATTATGCTGCATAGGACCACCATGCAAAAGTAATTTGAAATGTTGGAGAGTCGCTGGTTTACGTCGTCTGCGCTGGGGCATGTATAGCGCCCGTTTTGTACGTTTGGTTATGCATCCCTTAATTTCTCCCAGTTATAAAGGTACTCAAATAAGGAGTCACTTCAGTTGGGATGGAAAACTGTTCCCTTCATTAAACACTTTTAACAAAGCACCACTTTTGATTCATGCATGGCGACTCTTTCTTCTATCATTTCGGAAGCAAATGGTCATAGAAAAATCATAAATTGTATATTGCATTCCATTTGACTGAAGTATTTTTATGACTCGAAAATATACAGGAATAGAATCAGTAAGTTAGATAAGCTTTTTTGCCCAGAGGTTGTTTTGCTTGGCATGCTTAGAGTTACAGTGATTGGATCTTCAACAAGGAAGCTAGAAAAAGTTGCCATGTTTCTTAAGAGAATAATACACTGCTTGTCGAAAGAAGAACTGGCTTTTAATCAGACGCGCAGCTTGGAGCTTTCGAAGGCTGGGGTCCAATCTACGAAAAGGGTACAGTAAAGAAGATACGATCTTCGAATACCGTTTAGCAGATTCATAAGTGAAGGAAATACTGTGGGAGGTTTACCGATATCATTACTCTGAAGGCCAATGATTTCTAGTACTATATGTTATCACGCTAGAGAAAGGAACACAAGGGGACCAGGGGCGCAGCCCCCGGAAAAGTTTTAAGAACGCCCCTCTTCCATGTTAGGGAAATGCCCTATATGAATAGAGAGGGCACTACAAAAAGGAGCACTTTAGTTCTTTCTTTGAAAAGGGCAGGGGTCAAGACTCTTCCCCTAGTTGCGCATCTGTTTGAGGTATTATTCAATCTGACATTAAGTCTGTTTTCCACTAGGAGACATCTTTCGCGCGATGCGACATTTTTCGCGCGATGCGACATTTTTCGAAGTTACGCATTTTTCATTTCATTTCATTTAGAAATTATTTAGGAGGAGAGCACTTCAGCAAATAATGCTGGGTTTTCAAGGGCCCCTCCAACGAAAATACAAATACATTTAATAGGAAAAAATGGTTAAAAGCAAAGTACAAAAATTGCCCTTAAAAGCAAATTGCAACTTTTGACATAGTAAGAAAATGAAAATGAATATGAATAAGAAGAGCAATGTAAGATCAATTGTTTACAAAAAAAAATGCTCAGAGAGGCTGCTTGCATGCAGGTAGCTGAAAGGCTGCTTATTTCGTTAACCTTGCTCATTGAAATTGAAATACGCATGTGTAACTTCAAAAATTTCGCATCGCGCGAAAGATTTCGCCTAGTGGAAAACAGGTTTTAAATTGATTTTGATGGAAAATAATATCAAGTCTCAAAATTTGGCTTCACTGCTTCAATGATATGCTAAGCGTTTTTCTATAAGAAATCAGTTTATAAGCAGCGAGTACTAGGCAGCCTAAAAATCCTTAGAAACTATTAGAACTACAAGGAGAAAGCTAAAAAATCTTTAAACAAATAGCACATTGAAATCGTTACCTGGTTCAACGTAAAGCTGTACCAAAACAATGTGAATATGACATTGCTTTAGAACTTAACTCGTACTGACGCATTTCGTTTGTTGTAGGAAACATAGTTTGCTAAATTTACCTAAATTAAGAAACATTTAGGAAACCTCTAGAACTAAAATGCTGCCAATAATTAAGAAACTTTAGGTACTAGGCCGAGAGCTAGGTTTCCTATAAAAAGATCGTGTAGTTGTAAGGTATAAACTAGCTAACGACCAGCTATGATGCGTAAACTGTACAGTATTTCCTAGTACACGCATAAAAGTGGGCATATTCGAATGGAAACATCGGAAAGCTAGGACAATATAATGGAGAATATATTTACTTACCTCTTAGACAGTTTGTAGCTGAATTCCTTGACTGGTATATACCTCTTACGGTTCTTTCTGTCAATATACCCTTGTGGTGAAAGTGCTGTAACAGAATAGTTATCGTCCATAAAACAGAAATTTGAATAAAGAGCGCTTTGTCCTTTCATGTAGACTATGATCTGTGAACTTATCTATCGATAAACTGCACCGTATATTACTTCAATATCGGACAAAAGATTGCGCAAAATGCTTTTATCAGATAATAATAATGAGAAGCTATATGCATATCAAATAAAAACAGGCTAGCCCCAGCTCTGTGGACTCTTCTGTAGTTGTTGTGCTCTAGATAGCTGATGATTTTCTTCATTCGTTGAATTTTTTTGCAAATGATTATTAAATGCGTTGCATCAGAAGAATAGTCTATGGCGAAAGGCAGGGGCGCTGTGGCTCCCAAAACAAGGCCAGGGAAGCTTAATGAATGAAGGCACGTTTATTGAGGGAGTTCAATTAGGACCTGTTCCTTGTGAATGGAGGTACACGCCTTTTTCATATGGAACCTAGCTCAAGGTCTAGTTCTAAAAGTTCCTTATTTTTGGTCCTCTTTTTATCAAATTCTAGTACTAAAAGTTCCTTAATAATTCCTTAATGCCCAGTGTAGATGTAGTGCCATAGAAGTGGTACAGACACGAGGAAACATCAAAATTCAGAATTTTACCTTCAATTCTGGCTAGAACTTGAGAATAGAAGCACAAATAAGGAATGAAGAAAGTTTATAGATATATCTATGCAAGTCTTGGCTGTAACTGTATGGAACTAGTTTTCTAATTCTTGATTATTTGTAGTTATAGAACGTTTTAAAATTGAACAGTTCCTTAGCCTTCTTTCCATTAGTTTTATAAGTTCCCTAAATATTTCGGCTGTACATGTAGGTTCCCTATAAAGACAAAAGCGTGTAAATTTAGCCTATCCTATATATAAATATATACACATATATATATATATATATATACATATATATATATATAA
>WIPJ01002270.1:80880-117207 GCA_018155075.1 Cassiopea andromeda | reverse complement strand
ATATATATATATATATATATATATATATATATATATATATATATATATATATTTATAAATGTATCAACATCACTTTGTCCGTTTTGGCAAGAATAGTGCTCAATGGGTAGGGATGCAGAGCGTTAATACAAAGGGTAATGAACCAAAGAAGAGACTTTTTGTTCTCTGCAACTCTGATGCAACTCTCAAATCAGGCCTGATGAGTGCGTAAGCACGAAACTCAGAGTTGCAGAGAACAAACAGTCTCTTCTTTGGTTCATTACGCTTTGTATTAACGCTCTGCATCCCTATCCATTGAGCACTATTCTTGCCAAAACGGACAACGTGATTTTGATATATTTATAAATATACATATATAAATATATATATAAATATAATAAATATATATATATATATGTATATTCTTCCAAAATTTCTCAAGCCAATAATATCAGATATAAGACGCAAAAAAACGACAAGAATTTTCAGTTTACAAGACATGTTTCGGATATTTCACTATCCATCCTCAGTTGTTATACTAAATTGTTAAATGGAACACACTACTAAACGTTACAAAATCAATAGAAGGTATAACGAAAATTAATAATTCGAATAATCAAGAGAACGAAAATCGTTGAAAGGGCTAGAATGATAAGGAAAAATTGTAATGCTGGACCTGTTTGTTTAAGTTGGGCCCCTATATATATATATATATATATATATAGTCCTATCGGGACCCAATGGGGACTTTTTCGGGTCTCCGTCTGGCTACAACACCCATTGTTCAAATTATTTTTTCCTCTTTCTATGAAATGAACAGATGCATTTCTCGTTAATAGACATATGGAGCATTTCTCTGTTGTTAATGCTGTCGTTGTTCATGCAAATTGACTCTTGTTCCAAAAATGCTGCTTAAGTTAATTCCTTCTCCAAAACATTTGAAATAGATGAGAATGCTTTTTCGAAGCACATTTCCTCAGTTTCTCTGATCTTGAGGACTTCGTCGTTGCATTTTCTCTAGGGCCTTCTTCTTAAACCGACTTAACTGTCAACGGCAATGTTTCGGCAGAGTTTTTATGAGGAATTTAGAACTGCACTTATACGCGTTTTTGTATACGAAACATGTCTTTGAGAAACATGAGGCTGAAATTAGGTAAAAGTTGAGAGACATTTAAGAAATATAAGCAGGCTGAGTTTCAAATAATGACTTGCAGAAACTGTTTTTACTAGTAACTTGTTGATCAAACCAGCAACAAAATAGAATTAACATCCAATACATGCCTCACAAAACCTAAGCATCCTGGTTCTTCCATCCCAATAGCCTAATCTGGGTTGTTATTGCCATTGGAAGTCTTTAAATTTAAAAGACATTTAAGAAACATTCAAGGCTCGATTTGACGAAATATTAAGAAACATCCAGGCTAAAGCCAGAGAATTATTTTCGTATAAAAAAGACATGAAATCGGGGTAGTGCCAAGAGAGGGCAAAGGGGTATAGCCCCCCGTAGGAGCATGCTAGCCCCTCGTCGGAAGGTGAAAATTTATTATTACGGAGATTTCTCCATTTGTAGTACCCTACTAACTTATTTTAGCCCCTTCATCGAAGGAGTCAGCCTCCCCGTCAGAAAGCTCCTGGCACCACCTCTGACATATAGTCTAGGGATGCTGCGTTGAAGAATTTAATGCTGGTTGAAGATGTTAATTCTACTAGAATTCGTTAGGATGATCACTTCCTTGATTATGAGTAGTTTTTTATTACATCTAATTCATCATAGTGACCTCATTGAAAGGAGCTTGTACAAAGTACATATGGTGTTCATAACAGTTTGTTAGGTACTTAGTTTAATGTGTAAAAATTAGCAAAAATTTTTTCACTACAAATAGTGAAGAATACAAACATAAGAAGAGATGATTTTTGCCACTGCAATAAGTATCAGTTTCGTTCGACTTTTAATGCCTGGAAAAAACTGTTTTTACAGACGACTCTTGATCAAACTACAAACAGAGATGCTGGAGAGGGGGCAGGGGGAAACAAGCGCCCCTCCTGCCATCTCAATAACTTGCTTTCCAAATGTTGGTCAGTGGAGGTGCCAGGGGGTGGGGGCTGGAGGACTTGCCTCCTCTCCAGTTTTTGCCAAGATCAATTTTCTAATTCGTTTAAGTTCGATGAGAAAATGTTAGGATTCGAATGAGGAACTTCTATCAAGATTTTGAAATGGGTGTAACAGCAAAGTTGCGTTGTCATTTTAGGGTGTGGCACTCAAAATTCCCCCAATCTGTGATGGCTGGTGCCCCCCCTGACGTTGATATATCATAATGGATATCAAATAAACTATGAATAAACAACAGTCTATGGGAAGAGACACTTATTCATATTAATGTGAAAATTATAGGTCCTGATATACCCAATGAAGTGCCTTGGAAGCCCTTCATTTCTCGGCTTTATTTGCTCGCCTATGGTAGTCGGTGCCATTTTGCTCCTCTTGACCCTCTTACCCACTATCGTTCCGACGTCCCTAACTACAAATAGCATCCATTGCGTGCTTCACAAACTATTTCTATTTTTTGTATCGCTGTTGCCTACTCTGGGCTGTTCTTATTATTGGAAGTGTCAAGAATTCATGAAGCAGTTAAAAACACCTGGAACAGTTGAAAAAATATTGAGAAACATCCAGGCTGAAAGCAGAATGTTTATTTCCTAGAAGTAGACTTGTACACAGCTAAAAATAGATTGGTCGGCTTCTCGTTTGAAGTTTGAGATAGTTTTTCTCGTGCTTTGCGTTGAAAAAATTAATCATTGAATTATTCAGCTCATGGGGACCACTTATCAAGGATTGCCGCAGGAGTCAATCCTTGGACAACCGTTCTTCAAAGTCTTTATTAATGGTATTTTCCCTTCATCCGGGAGGGTTCCTTATGTAACTTTGAAGATTATTATATCGTTTGGAAAACATTGCTCATATTTCCCCAAGATTATCGATTTAACTTGGGTGTCTTGAGGAATCGAGAGTTCACTGCATAACTCCGCGCGTTGAATTTCTTTGAAGTATATATCGATAAGGAAAAGCAAATCACAGCAACAAAATACACGCAATAAGTCCAAGTGTTGTCAACTCAAATGCTTCCTCGAAGCTTAATGTTCAAAGTTAACTTCTTCTCTCAGAAAATGTCTCTTCTCTCCTCATGTTTTCGAAGCTCTTCGTTCTCAATTATGTTCTCAATAACTTCTCTTCTCGTAACTCGTATCTCATCCATGCGCATGCTCCATGTCACATGATATAGCAATTCAATTCAATTCATAACGTATATAATTTTGATCTTTTCTGAGGCAACTCATGAACTTCATAGATTAGTTCAACTCGATGCAAATGAATGCATTGAGTGGTTTAATTCAAATAATATGACAACCAACCATCTAAATTTCAGAATGCATGTTTCCTGCGCGGAACGCCTTTGGTTCGAGTCCGACTCAAGGCCTTAACTGGATGCTCACTCTGGCAACTGTAGTAATGACGTAAATAGTGAACACAGGGGTCAAAAGGAATTATTAGAATAACCAAGCATGTGAGCACGTTGAATGTACATCCATATTACAGATTTCGTTATAGTTCAAAGAGCGCTTTTCAACTATACTAGTACACAGGGAAGTAACTTCAATATAAATTTTGGGAGGTATCAGAGGTATGCCCTGAGGAAGCTTTATCTATGACCTTTTTTAGCAACAGTAGTTTATCAAATGATCCTGGGTCCAGTAAGCTCCCTACAAAAGTATATTGTACTACCGTTTTGCCTTGTAAAATGGCAAATTTTCAAGGTTGGAGGTTTCTCACCCCCCAGACCCCCTGACGTTTGATCCCTGCTATTACAACCACCAAAACTCATAGTAACACTGGAGATAAAGGGGGTGGGTATAATGGCTGGCAACCCTGCCTTAACCGTTTGCCCAAGATAAGTGTCATCTCGAACAAGCAAACCCCTACGTACGAGAGTATACAGGGCCTCTAATGAGGTAACAATTCATGGCATTCATATTGACGAACAAGTTTGATTCGCATATTGATAAAATCTGCAAAAAAACAACAATTCACCTAAATGCAATCAAACATGTTCGATGCAGGGGGTAATAAAGAAAGACAAGTAGCTGTAAATTCATTCATTTTTTTTACTTCAATTACTGCCTTCTTATACGGTCATTTTACAGTAGCGCAAGTCAAAATAACCTCTAGAAACTCCATCAGAAGGCCCTAAGATTGTCCGTGATCAATATAAAAACTGTTTCATAACTGAGTTCATTTCCTACTCACACACAACATGGAATACCTTGTACTTTGTTGGAAGATTGTCAAATCGTTATCATTCTAAGGTGAGATAACCTTTTACTAGCAATACCTTGGGGATATTGATAAATAAATTCATGCTTTGAACAGTAGTGCGTTGATAAAACAGATATCACTTTTGATTGCTTGCGTCAGAGAAGAAAGTTCTTAATCCATTAATTATGCGAAATGTTATGCAATCATACTCCAATCTCATTTCATAACGCATTTTGTATTACAATTTGATTCAAGAAACAGAGACACTGTACGGCCAGTATTTATCACTGTTGTTTTGTTAGCATTAATCATGAGCTTTCATGCTAGATGCGTTCATTGAAATGGTTCTTTTTGAGGAACGCTAGCTTCAAGACTCTCCTCTCTTGTAGCATATTGCCCCCCAAAATCTCTGGTCTTACATTTTGTTGTTTTAAGATGAGATATACATTGGGAAAAGGGGCAGAGAGACAGAGAGGGAGAAAAGAGGTGCAAGAAAAGAGAAGCCTTTTTCAGTGAGAATATCATATAGCCTAGCGCACACAGCACGATTTCTATCGCTGAGGACGAAGATTTCTGTCACTGACGACGATGTCATACTGCTAATTTATAAATGAAAGTGCGGAGCTATACATGGAAAATTAGGACAGATAAAGTAGCTTTTGAAAGTACTTGTATCTTGTATTAGGACGTCTCACATTTAGTTATTTGGTATTTAGACTCACAGTGCTTGTAGAAGACTGTAGAGGTCTACGTCGTATTGCGTTGGTATATTAGGTATTTGAACTCTCAAGGCTTGCGAAAGGTTGAGAGGGCCGTCTCATAGTAGTTATTCGTGAGATACGTCGAGGTCTCGACTGGAAATGAGCCAACAGAATCATTATAGTTTCCACGAAATGTAAGCATATGTTTATATCGGTAGTTGTAAGACATTCATTCATTCATTAAATTGTAAGACACACGTATAAGTCCAAAAGTATTTTATATTATTCGTTAAGAAATAAGTTAGATTAGATATAAGTAATACAAACGTAGTAATTTCGTGAAGCTAGGCACCCCATAGCAAACCCCGTAATAATGACTGTGCATCATGCAGCATTCCATTCTATTGTTTAGGGATTAAGGATTATCTACCCTTGCGTCATACACGACTAGACTTGGTATAATAGAATAAACTAGCGCTACCCTTCTATTGTATATTATGCTGAGTAACGATTACTCTATGTCGGCAAAAATGCTGATGCATCCTAAATCAGTATTTCTACATTATTTAAGAGCACCCCTCGTAGAGAACTAGGAGTAAGCCTGAGCTGAGCATTAGAGCTAGAACTATGTGAATCATGAGTTAGAGCTCGTTGGTTCAACGGCAGGGACGCGAGTCACCTAGCCGAGCCATTTTTACAGTGAAGTTGGAATGAAAATAAAAGATAATAGCTATTAAAATGTCTACTCTCTCCACTATAATTCTAAAGACCGCTCGTGCATCAAGGAATCCTGACCAAGTATGAAGTTGCCCACCGAAGGAATGCATCCAAGAATTCTATGACGATTATGATGATGATTTTCCAAGCTTCATTTCATCTCTCTACATCTCTCTTTTTTCTTCTTTAAATTTCACAACGAAAACTTGGCGTGTGCGGGAAACACATATCAAACATTTTTGTCGCTGACGACGATCGTCAGATCGAAAATTCTAGAAATATTTTTCGCCGATGATGGCAGAGGACAAGATTTGAAGTGAGAGCTTCAGCAGACTATATTACTGGAAATAACTGCCTATCATACCATTTCAGTGTAACACTGTGCAGCGAAAGGCACAAAGAATGCACCATGAAGAGCAATCTTATGGAATAGAAAGAATTGTAGGTTGCAAGAGGTACCTCATCTTACCCAGGCGTGCAACTAGGAATTTTCGGTGGCAAGGGTCCAATCCACGAAAAAGGGCACGCTAAACTTTCCAAAGAAGGTACGGCCTTTGAATACTTTTTTATAGATTTTATAATTGGAGAAAATACTGTGTTGATGTTTACTGATATCGTTGCTCTGAGGGCCAACGATTCTTATTGCTTGTCACGTTGGAAAGGGGAAAGCAAAGGAACGGGGGCAGAGCCCACGGAAAATTGTTGGAACCATGCTTTTTCCATAATAGGGAAACGCCCTTTTTGAATAGAGGGGGCACTACAAGAAAGGGCAATTTCGCTCTTTTTCTGAAAAATGCAGGGGTCTAGACGCCCAAGACCCCTCCCCTACGCGAAGCACTTACGGTTATAATGAATTGCCTAAGTGAAGTACCTACGGTTATAATGAATTGCCTAAGTGAAGTACCTACAGTTATAATGAATTGCCTAAGTGAAGCACCTACGGTTATAATGAATTTGCTAATAGTAATGAAATGCCAGTGGTCAATTTTCAATGATCAGCTCTAAGCTGATAAAAAGATGCGCCAAATTTAGTTTCCACGTCCTCATTCATTTGCTAGGAAATGAATTCTTTGTTTCTTTAAATCGCTTTCTCTTCCTTTCACCTTTTAATGAATCACCTTTATCCTTAACTCTGATGAATCGCTTGTACATGTATTTGATCTTAGTTACTTTGACAATGTTCACAACTGTTTCAGTTCCTGTCACATTTTGAAGAAATTTTGCTTCTAGAAACGTGAATAGAAGAAAATGGCTGATAGCTTATCACTCTTAGGAAACTCGTTATCTTCCAGTGTGACCGACTAATCTCTACTACTTAAATTGAGCAACCGCCTTTTTTCTGCTGGATCTTGCAATTTCACGACTTTTTGGCAGCACAGGCGTCAAATCTTGATTGGCTACCAAAGGAATCACCATCGAAGGATTCCTGCCAATAATGTTGCGAGAATTCGTTCGAAAAGCATCGAGAAGCGTGTTTTGGTTGTAAAAAGTGTACTTTCTTTGCGAAAAAACTGATAACACATAGTTTTGAATAATTGAAAAATATTTTGCGAATATATTCACATTTCCAGAAGGAGCAGCTTTTTATATCTTGTGCAGATCAAAATTTATCGACATTACAAGGAAAGATGGATAACTTTGTAGAATTTTCATTTTTACACCGGCCGAGTTTCAGTTTCTTGTAAAAGAAACCGCATCCTTTTAATACCAATGAGTGGAATCTAGGTCTGGTTGAGACTAGCGTATGATGGCGAATAGGCCCTCAATTCAAGTAGCTTTATGCCTCTTCATGACACTTTCAGTGTCTACTTTTCTTGGTGCGCCATTTCAGTTGACACATAATGTGGCTAGCAAGCAAAAATGTGAATAGCTCCAAGAACAAAGAGGTGTTCAAAAAGTTGTGGCTCGGTGTGGGTAGATAGCTTCTGCGTTAGATTTTAAAAAGAACATACGCTCTTTTTCTTTTGACTGTGCTTGCTCTTTCTTGAATTCACTTCGTTTCTCTTTCATTTTCCCTTGTCATTATTAGTAACGGATATTTTGTATAGTAAGTAGTAATTTTCCAGTCTAAAGCTACCCGGCTCATCAACAATTCAAACCTCACCAGTTCCCTACAGTCTCTCCCATCGTCGTCTTGTTGCAGATAGTTCCATTTTCTACCTGTATTTTCACGGACATCGCTCTCTGGAAATCAAGAATATTATTCCTGATCCAGTGAGGCGTGTGCGAGCTACTAGAAGCTCTACCCATTCACACCCTTTCCACGTTACACTACCTAATCCACGAACTCTAGCTCACAAATTGTCTTTCATCCCAAGAACTGCTAAGCTATGGAACTCATCGCCACTCACTACTTTCCTCGATTCCTACAACTTATCTTCTTTCAAATCTAGCATCAACAAACTTAATCTTGTCTCGCTACTTACTTAACCTGTCTTCCCATTCCCAGAGTTTTTCCTTTGCCAGAGCTTTGCTATAGGCCCTAAGGCCTTTTACTGACATTAACTATTAAAAACATTTTTTAAAATTAATTGTACAAAAAGAAGCCAACTGAAAATAAGTTAGAAATATGAATAGGAACTGAGTATGTGACATCAAGTGAAAAGTGAGATGTGACTCCCTCCTCCCACGTGTTTTTCTTAGGTTCTCTGATCAGAGCAAAGAAAGCGGAAAAGCGGAAAAGCAGAGAGCAGGGCGTGGCCAGGAATTTAAAAGTGAGAAATTAAATGAAATTGTTGGCCACCCCCTCTACTTCTCTGAATATTTGCTACTACCCACACCCCCTAATTATTTTCTCATCAATTTTAAGGAAATCCCGAGCACCATCTTAGCAAAAAGTGAGGAAAATTACCCCCATAACCCCATGGTCACGCCACTGGTGGAGAGAAGTAACATATATTGGTTAATCTGGTTGTACATGCTCTGATCCAACATACTGAAACCCTTGGAAGAAGTAGCAATAGGCATTTAGAAAGTGTCATGAATTACTAAAAGACCTTTCGCTCATTCCTTTGTTCCAAGTGATTTTACAGCACATCCTGGTAGTTGTATTTAACAGTTGCATTTAAAACTTTAAATTTTGACCATACAATGGTTTGTGGCTGGATTTCACTTTCTTGCCATACAAAGCTGGTATTGCTAGCATGCTCATATTACAAATCTGGAAAGACATGAAAAGACATGCAAGTACTGTTGTACAGCACAATATCTAAAGAGCAGCTACCATCTTTGGAGTACTAGTTCAGTTCTTGATTTTCGTGTGGGTAGATGGCTGAGACAAAGCCTCTTAGTTTTCTGCCTTGGATTTTGCAAGCTGATGAAACCTTTTCCCATTTTCACTATGCTAGCTCTTTTCTGATTACACTGTGCTAGCTCTTTTCTGATTACACTGTACTAGCTCTTTTCTGAATTCACTGCGTTAGCTCCTTTCTGATTTCACTGTGTTAGCTCTTTTCTGATTACACTGTGCTAGCTCTTTTCTGATTACACTGTACTAGCTCTTTTCTATCTTTACTGTGCTCGCTCTTTGAAGAAGCCTCCCACTCTCACAAATATTTATGGCCATAAACAATAGCACCCCAGGCTTACAATAGTGCAAAAACAAAGTTTGCTCCCCAGTAAGCTATCCAACCATTTTCCTTCTTGCTCACTTTCGTGTTTACATATTGTATTGCACCAAAGTACATCCTTGCCTCCAAATGAGGTCTGCAGGTGCACAAAATTCAGGAGGAATGTTTACTCGTTGAAATGCCAGATGGGGCATGGTGAGTTAGGCTATGGGCTATATAATGAAAGCCGCGAGCTTGTTGGTTTATGAGATAAAATCACAGAGCAATGATAATTAGCGATAGCAAGCCAATGGTAGTGCAATACAACATTAATGATATACGTCATACTCAATACCTCCTATGGTATTTAGTGGGTGACGCCTCCGCATGTAGTCATTAGAATTCAAAGCAGTCTTTGTGCAAAAGAAAGTAATAATATTAGCCTAATCTTGCACATAAAATTCCGTACCTCACAGAGTAATTTTTCGGGTACGAATAAGTGTAAGCAATGTCAGTTTGCTTTCTGCGTTTGCACGAAAATTGTATCACAAGAAACAGTTTCACCCCCCTCTGTGGTATCCTAAATTACACGTTTTTTTATAAGAAACCACTTTATAAGCAACCTAGTGCTAGACAGCCAAAAATTTAAGAAACTTTTAGAAGTACAAAGAAAAAGCTAAGAAACGTTAGACAAATAGCACATGGAAATCGCTACCTGGTTCGACGCAAACCAGTGGCAAAATAGTGTGGATATGAGATTGCTTTAAAATTTAACTCGTACTGACGCATTTTGTTTGTTGTAGGGCAAATAGTCTCCTACATTCACCTTCTGCGTAAGATTTCACAGGAGTTCAGTTCGCTAAATTAAGAAACTTTCAAGAAATGTTTAGAACTAAAATGTGGCCAAAAACTAAGAAACTTTTAGTACTAGGCCTTGAGCTTCGTTTCTTATTAAAAAGCTTGTAATACTGTATAGCTAGCTGTTGTCCAGTGGGGGCTTTCTTGGAAAAGATATTCTGCAATTATGCTTCTCTCAAATAAGACCACATGGGGGCTTATTTGAGGCAGTAGCGTGGTGGACTGCTTCTTGCTGGGGGGCCGAGCCCGTTTAGCTGCCCCCTTTTTAGGTAGTGAAAAAACAGGCTCGGCAGTGTTTGTTTTTGGAACATACCGTAAATCCTCAAATAAGCCCCCCTACCCTAGCTAAAAAATCATTTTTGCACAGAATCCGACCCCTCATGGCATGGTGGCAGGGCCTGGCCTGGGGGTTGTGGCCCCTGGTTAGAGTTTTGGAGGGGTTGCCAAAATGCTTGAGGGGCACAGAGTTACTTCTCAACAGACAATATTTGTAGTCCTAAAAGAGGGAATACGAATTTTTGTCAGGCGCTAGCTTAGAGTGCATTAAGAATCAGTGTTCAGTTCACGTTCCCTACTCCCACCAATATTCTCATGGTTTTCAGAAGTGGTTGGTATGTCTCTTGGGTTCATGCTGGACTTGCAGGGGCGCTGGAAGCATAGGGTGGCAGAGGCAGACTAATATCGGCTCCTTCGTCTTGATAGCTGCAGTATAAAACTCCATATAAAAGCAGAAAGCCATTAACGGGGATGAAGAAGGTGAATTGAATGATTCTCGTTGCACAGAATGCTTGTGCTTGGCAACAAAATAGTGTATTCTTTTGTAGAACTACAAATATTGTCTGTTAAGATCTAATCTCGATGTCTTCTATAATATGTTCCATCCTTAGCTCAAAGTAGACTTACATTACAGATAGCTGAATCATTTGTTTTTTTTAGTTGCGTGGCTCAATCCTCAGCAACCTGAGCGTATAGTTTCTATTATTCAGATAGCAACTAATGTATTTTTTTCAAAATAGCATTTTCCAGGCATCTGGAGACCTCCAATTTGAAATTTTCCTCCGGGACCAACCATGGGGGTCCTTGAGTACAGACTGAGTACGAGAGAATGTCTGATGTATAGAACTTATTGAGCAAATTCCCTTGTATCAAAGCCCTTTGTACTTAAAAACCTAGATAGCTCCCAATTTTTTGCATTCAATATACAATCAATGATTCCAAAATAGCAGTTTCCAGGCATCTAAAGATCTCAACTTTGAAACTTTTCTTCCGGGCCCAGCCATGGTGGGACCTGGAGTAGAGATATGTATGAAAGAATGTCTAATACATCACAAGTTTTGAGCAACTACCCTTGAGAATGTCTAATGCATAGAACGTTTGGGGTAACTACCCTAGCATCAAAGCCCATAACATTTTCCCAGTATTACAATAACATTCTACCTTTGAATTGAGTTTTTCTTCAATCCTAGAGCCTTAAAAGTTGTGTTCTTGCAGCTTGAACATGCACAACCTCTCAATCTTTTGAATTCCTAATCGAAGACAAAAAGCAAAGAGAAACGTGACTTTCATGATGATCATGAGGAAATCATTATTGACTAAGAAATTTCATTTGTGAAATAGCCTTTTTGTAATTTTTTAATTTAGTTCATGGTGAAAGTTATGTCATTTATCTATGTCCACCATTCAGGAAAATGTCAAAGTTTAAAATAACTCCCCATTGAATAGGCCCTCTTCTCATTTGAGTCCCACCAAAAATTCAGTTTTGCAAATAAGCTCCCGGGCACTTATTTGAAGATTTACGGTAGTATATTTGCTAGGTCAGTGGTGCAAAAGCAGCTGCATGAAAATGGTCTCTTTTGGACATTATTGGTACCTGAGGTTCAAGGCATTTCGCCGAAGGGGATGTGGGGGTGTCACAACCCAATTTTTGCTACCTTCGGTAGATTTTTTGGCTTATCCGTAAAAGCTCGTAACAGTGCTGCTGCTATGAGTTTTTTCTGAGGCGTGCAGGGTTTTCTGTGAAGTGAAGTACCTTCAATTGGCTGAGTAAATGGGCGTGGTCCTCATCCATTCGAAAGAAGTTGCATATTTGGTCATTTCCAGACGCCATGTCATTGACTCCCTTTTCCTCGTCACTTATTCCACTTTCATATCAAAAGTGAACCTTTAACCAGTGACGTAAGAGGTACTCAGGGCCCTTAGGAATTGAGTACCACTGGGGCCTCCATTCTAATTTCCCCTCTAAATAGCACAAAAAGACTTATCTCTTGAAAGCGTCTGGGGCCCATTCAGGAACTCAAATGCTTGGGGGAGCCGTTAGGATTTTTCCTAGCCCCAACCTATGTCTGTTGCGCCACTGTCTTTTCCTTCGTTAATGAGGCTAAGCTCCATCTGATTTCAAACTTAGGTGTTGATCCAGATGTACATGGCCACCCTAATGTTATCTGTTATTTGTGGCAATCTTGATTACACGTTTTTTTTATAAGAAAATCATTATTTTGCTTAAGCCTCAATTTTCTTAACTTTTCCCGAAATTGAGCCTGAGATTTTCTTAACTTTTTCTTAACTTTTACTGAAATAAACTGGCTAGAGTGGCTTACACTTTCGTTAATAATATTGTATACTTGAATTTGAATTCCATCTTTAACATTTTGAATGCAATAACGAATAAATACCGATGTTTTTGCCTATAAAAACACTTAATTTTGGAAATTGAGCCTCGTGAGTTTCTTACGATTTTCTTAAGATTTTGACGATTTGAGCCTCATTTTCTTATAAACTTTTTCTTATAAAAAAAACGTGTACTTTGATGCTGTTGTTAATGCTTATATAAGTGCCCGTTCTTAGAGGGAACTCCGATGATTTAGTGTCCATTTCCTCTAGGATGGGCACAGTAGTTGCATTTAATTGATAAAAAAGGCGTGAAACTATCATCCTGAGTCTATTGGGTTGTTTGGCGGAGAGTATACCCTTCACACTTCCTCCATTGAAATGATTATTTGAATGTAGCTGAATATTGAATAGTGATGATTGAATATTGAATGTCCATAGTTGACTATTGCTACAACATTGCGCGCCATAGCCATACGATTCAATTACAATATTCAAGTTGAGTAGCATTGTAATCGTTCCTTTCCACATGGGATCTGGTCACTTCCCCATGATCCCTTGCAGGGAGCAAAATGAATTCTATGTTTTTGTTTGTTCAGCCGCTAGTCTTGTAGGGATTCATAACATCTAGATCTCCTCCGCAGAAGCTGGGAATCGAACTAGGGTCAGCTATGTGATGATGAAAAGTCGTGCTTGTTGTTCAAGGCAAGAGAGTATTAGTAACAATCCAATTTGTAAGCCAGGTTTCAGACACATTTTCGATAAAGTGGGTAGATAGAAATTTGGACAAGATAAGGCACGCACTGATGTACCTTGTTTACAGTTTCTCAGGTTGAATTCGATATCGGCAATTGAAAGCAAGAAGGACACATTTCAGATTCAAAGAGCGTTTATTTGCCTCCGTTTTCAACGTTTGAAAAATTGGTGGAAACCGCAGTGTCACAGCTATTCGCTGAGAGAGTTGCAGGATATTTTTGTCCCGGTAAACATTGACACAGGAATCAAAGCGTAAGATAAAAATAACATCTTCTTAATGAGCAATTTGAAGTAGCAGGTCCAACGGAATAAAGTATTAGTGTTACACGTGCAAGTATCAACAGTTCTGTAGCGGGCTCTATTCAATTGAGTAGGACTTATTACGTCACAAACCAGCGCTTATCTCGACTGAAACAGTCACAAAGTCTTCTATAAATAAGTTGGCATTACAGTGGATTGATTCTCATTTTCGCAGCACTCAAAAGCCGAAGCTGTAAAGAGTTAATCGAGAAGTGGTGATGGCTAGCAACTGTTTCATCATTTTCCTATTTATGCCTTTGCTAGGCATCGCAAGCAACGATGCAGCCAATTCTCAGTTATGTCCTTCACATATTGATGCTGGCAAGCAGGACGCACCAACAAATACGAGAATAATGTATTTGCATTCCGATACTGGAAGATTCATGGAAATAATGGAAGACGGTACAACAAGAGGAGCATTGGATACCAGCTCCAGAGGCAGTAAGTTTTTGTGTTTTGGTTCATCGTGCTGTAGCGCTATTTAGAATGTATCTTTTCGTTTCTGATTCTCAACCAGTAAGAATTGCAAATTTTTCAAGAACATTCCCTAAGAAATTACGTATTTTGTTCTACTGCTTCTGTCATAATCCTCAACGTTCTTCAAAGCTTAGTTCTTTCTAATCGCCTGTTTGTATGTTTTTCAAAACACAGCCGTCGAAAAAACGATTTCCATGTTACTTCAGCTTCATACTTACTCGTTATTCAGATAAACCTTGAGATGTTTGTTTCAAAAATAATACACAAACAATCATGAATTTCACTGTAGACTAGCAAACATTTATTTGCGATCAGAAAACTGTAATACTCAATCGACCTCTTGCCTTAAATACAAGTTTTCTCTACGTATTTTAGCGCGGTTGTAAAAATGGTCAACATATAGAGAACTTTTGTGTCTCAAAATATATACTTCTCATAACCATTTTGCCATAGGAATATAAAAGCATACAATTTTCTGATATAGTGGCATGGATATTATTGTTGAGGACCACTTTAGATGAAAAACTTGACACAATCTGAACAAGAGCTTATGAATGTTAGTGGAGGCTTTTCTTGAGGATGTGGTAGGATTGCTAACGACAATAACTTCTTGGTGGAAGGAAAGATCAGCAGAGTTGAATGTTTTTTCTCCATCTGAGCGGAAAATATCCCAGCGGGCTGTGTAAAGCCCATCAGATTGACCTTCATTTGATAAAATTTACATGTATAGAGTCAACAATTCAAGGTACATTTTCACCCGCCACATTCCAAGCTCGCTTCGTGACATCAGAATCGTGACTGGATATATCACCGGCAAGGTACTACCTCTAGAGATTACAAAGAGAATCTAATGCGATTCGATGCGCTCTTTTCGTAGATTGTGTTTGCCTGTACAACACTCAATAAATAAAAGCAAACAGCTTTTTATAAACAAGAGACAGGGTTGGAATCCGGAAGGTTTACTAGAGGCACCTTGATTCTCTCGACATTCACTTCTCCCGAAGCCTAGTTTAAATTGCCGGACCATTGCTACTTTTCTCTCTCCTCCTTTTAAAGGTTAAAGACATTTCTCGTTTTATTTTTGACAAAATGCTAATTTATGCTTCGCTGTAAATATTTCGTATCATATTTGATCTACAGCTAAGCTATGATTTTGTGGTATACCCCGCCTTCTTTTATCAAACTGAAGCTGGGCTTCGTGATCAATCACAGCAAAGGTGATGGAAGCGATAAAGATCGCCCGATAACTTCCGAACGTGGGGCAAATGCGCAGTCGCTTTTTCACCTTATCGGTGAACTTGCCAAGAGCATAATATTCATATTTTAATATGAAGTTGTGAAATTCGACTTGATCCAGGCACGCTGGAGCCGTGGGGCTGGGGAACTGCAATCTCCCACGTTTCTGTTGGTGTATGACACCATACAATAGATGGCCCATCCTACCTAAGATAAAGTGTACTTTGATACTAAAAAGGGGTTTACTTGCAATCTAAAGGCGCACTTATAAAAAATGTAAGGGTCTCCACCCCTGACTCCCACTGCCACACCCAATAGGAGCTTGACATTTATTCCCAGCCCCTCACTGAAAATTTCGCTCCGGCTTCCCTGTTGAGCTGAAGAGATTGGTGGAGCTAAACTTTGTTTTACAAGAAACCAGTTCATACGCAACCTAGTACAAGTTACGCTAAAATGTACGAAGCTTTTAAAACTAAAAGGATAGAGCTGAGTAGCTGTAGACAAATACTACATGGAGATTGTTGCCTGGTTGAACAAAACAATGTGAGACTGCTTTAGATTTAACCGGTACTGATGCAGTGTGTTTCCTACAATGCTAATAGATTGCTACATTTACGTTATGTTTACATTTTCACTGCTATTTAGTTAGCTAAATTAAGCATCTATTAAGGAACTCTTAAAGCTAAAATGTGGCCAAACACTGAGGTTTTACTACTAGGTTCTTGAGTCTGCTTCTTATTTAACAAAATATGTAGGTATATTGCTCACAGGATAATTGCAGGAAATTCCTGGTGGAAGGTCAGGTGAAAATTGTTTAGGATATCACGCCTGAATTGGATGCAAGCTTTAAAGGGATCAAAGTAACGAGCTGTTGGTAGTGGAGAAATTACTTGTGGTTGTATTGTACACGTTTTTTTTTATAAGAAAAAAGTTTATAAGAAAATGAGGCTCAAATCGTCAAAATCTTAAGAAAATCGTAAGACAATCAAGAGGCTCAATTTCCAAAATCGAGTGTTTTTATAGGCCAAAAATCGGTATTTCGTCGTTATTGCATTCAAAATGTTAAAGATGGAATTCACATTCAAGTATACAATATTATTAACGATAAAGTACACCACTCTAGCCAGCTTATTTCAGTAAAAGTTAAGAAAAATTTAAGAAAATCTCAGGCTCAATTTCAGGAAAAGTTAAGAAAATTGAGGCTCAGGCAAAATAATGATTTTCTTATAAAAAGAACGTGTATAGGAAACTATCTTACGCTAGTTCAGAAAATAAATCAGTGCATCGCAAGGTTGGTCACTTTGAACTTATCCTGTTTTTCCACTGTTGAGAAATTGGATTTTAGAAGTGTCTCAGGTATCGCAATTACACTACACTTTAATGCTTATTTGACTTGAACTTCTAGCGAATGGTAGCTTAGAACTAAACACGTTTGCTTCATCAGGACTTCCCAACAATCTCCCTGAATATAATGGCTTTGAAACGAAAGATTACTTATACATTACATGTTACACAACTTTTCAATATGGAACGATTTGTAAAATAGCTAACCCTAGGTAGGATCTTCTCATTGCCCCAGGTAGATCTCGGCTGCAGTTTACTCAAACATAATAGATTACCCTTCAAGACGGATGGGGTATAGCACCCGGTCGCCTTGGGTTCTACCAACTATGACGTCCCCTATTAGGTACTATTTCAAGGTGCAAACTTCATGCAGTACACATGAAATATTTGTAAAAAACTAGGCAAACGAAATAAATGTTTGAAAGTATAAATTCAATGACTATCGAAATGTTGATTTGCAGTTTTTAAAGTTATGGATTGGAAGTTTCTCCAAAAGCTTTACTCTTGGGTGCTTAATAGACGGTGGTTGGAATAGTCGGGGGGCTGGAAGAATCCCCTAAACCTAATTAGCGGGGGTTAGAGTAAGCTGGGGGGTTGGAAAATGACCAAAAATATTGTAGAAAAGGCTACGGTTTTTGTCAACAATTTGTATTAAAGTATTATTGCCAAATCCACAGAGCGAAACTACGCTGAACCACATAACACATACCATCCGCGTACTTCCTTACGATACTCTTTACCTGCAGGCCAAAGTATCTCCTCTAAAAATTGCCTTGGTTGAAATCATACCTCCAAAAATTAATAGGCGGGGGGTGCAATAGGTATGTTTCGGGTGGAAAATTTTAATTAGCGGGAGGGTGTCTATTAGGCACTCAAGAGCACACGCCGTTCTATAAAGAACTCAGTAGTCAATTTAAGCTTCAGCAAGACTTCTGGTTGTTTATTTATTTGATCTTTGCCTATAAAGATAAAATGAGCTTCAAAATACGGAAAGAAAATAGAGAAGCTCCAGATACCAAGCCCGGGCTAGGCCACGTGTAAACAACGTGCATGTGCAGTACCGTGCTAAGAACCAGTAAACTTGAGGTTCAGGCTGGCTTTGTTAAATTTTTCCCAAAGTTTTGAGGCCGAATTGTTCTGAATTTGTTCTTAAATTAGTAGCGTGTAGGCAATTTAGAAATACACGAAAAAGACAATATTGGATGTTTTGATTGATTAAAAGTCCATTACCCAAATGTTACATTCGAGAAGTTCTCTCTTGCATATCAATGTTTCTATTGAAAAGTTTTGTAAACAATTACAAATAGACCGTTTATGACTGAATAGTAAAGTCCGAATCATGCATCACATTTGGACTGTTCCACATTTTATAGTTGAATTCGACACGACTAAATGTTATGTTTGACCTTGGCTAAACATGATGTCAGATAGTTCATCTGTGTTGAACTCAAATTACTTTGATTAAATCCTTCTAGTCAGATTAAAACAATAAAGAAAACGGAAAGCATTCCGCAAATTCTAGTTGATCAGAGTGGATTCACGCTGATGAATCAACTAGATACAAAGTCAATGATGTAATTATTTGTGATAATTTACTAAGCTGCTTATTAATTTTTCTCCTGTTCCTCAAGTAAGATTTGTTGATTCCATTTTCATTCATTTGAGTTCCCACACACTAACTCATTCAAGCTGTCAGTGGCTCGTTCAACCACTCGTTTGTTCGCCCATTCGTTCGTTCGTCCGCTCGCTCCTTTTGTTCCTTCGTTCAATCATTCGCTTGTTCTTTCGTTCGTTAGGTCCCTGGCTCGTTCGTTCGTTAGTTAGTTCGTTCATTTGTTCGTTCGCTTGCTCGTTCGTTCGATTTTTAATTCGTCTTTATATCGACTCTTCTCCCTTTGCTCATGAATACTCCACCCGTAATGTATAGCGTAGTAGCAGATGCAGCCATGATTTACGATGATTTTTCAAAGCTTATGCAATTGCAGCATTTGAAAGGTATAGGCAAAAAATGTTGGTTTCCTTGACTAAGCTTTCCTAGCGTTGTATGTTACTGTTTTAATGATTTTGTAATAATATTAATAGCAATACCTATTTTGCAGGGAAACTATTTATGCTTACTTCTTTTTATTAGAAATTTATTTGTATTTATAAACTTCTGGCTATGATATCTGTAATATCTTCTGTCTACTGTGCATAACTTTTATTTTCAAATCTTCTTTTCATTCAGTAACGGTTTGAGATTACAATATACTTTTTAAATAAGAACATCTAATTCTCGCTGAGCTTTAATGTTCTTAAATGATTGTGCTGTTGAACCTAAAATTATTCTTATATTATCGTTAAGTGTCTAAGATGTAGCTTTGTCTGAAAATCAAAAGAATATATTCAAATTTGATGTCCTACTTCGTCATAAAACAAAAGAGAAGTAGAACAGAATAATAAATGCTGCATTGACAGTGTCAATGATCATCTAACAGTAGTATTATATCGCGAATACACAAAATTTCTAAGCAGGGATTGTGGCATGGGATGGCTAGGGGGGCTATATTCCCTCGGTCGTAACATGCTAGCCACCCGTCGGAAGATAAAAAGCTATTTTTTCGGAGATTTTTGGCATTAATATTACCCTGAAAACCAAATTCTAGCTCTCTTCGGTAAAGTCAACTCCCCGTCGGAAGAGTCAGCCCCCCGCCGGAAAAGTCCTGGCGCCACCCCTGATTCTGAGTTTTGATGAAACATGAGCCTTGCATCAATCTCAAGTTAATTTTAAATTTCAGTTGTTCTGAGTTTTCATATTGTCATAAAATTTAAAACTTTATTCTTATAAAAAAGGGTTTAATATTTGTTGTTGTTGTTGCTGTTTACTTGACTATGAGTAGGATGTTTTATCTCGCTTATTCAGCTAATTTAGGCCTGCTATGCATGCTGCATCCAGATATGGGACCCCTAGTTTAACGTCCCTTCCGAAGGACGGCGGAGTGGGCATTTTTGGTCGTTCATCTGGAGGTCACCCATCCAGTTTCTGACCGTACACAGCCACGCCACTCACTTGCCTAGCAAAAGACTGCATAATTGGCTTGTCTACAATGACCAGCTAAAAGTAGGTAAAGATATAATCTCTCGATTTTACCTCCGTTTGCCCCAATTCCTTGGGGCTTGGAGGGTGCCTCTGAGAGGACTTTAGTTCTGGCTCGAGTATTTAGGACCAGATGCTCTTCCTGACGTCACCAATGGTCTGTGGTGGGCCTCGAACCCAAGATTAAGTTAGTCTGAGCGAGTGCATTACCGCTAGGCCACGGCTGCTCTAGGTAAAGATATAATACAATGCAATATTCAATCAATCTGCCAATAAATAATTGAAACCTTAAAAGGCTTAATAAAACTGGATTCATCCGTGTTTAGTTTATACGACATAAAATGTAGTACGTGTACCTTACTACATATAACGTATAAGTCAAATCACACCGTATAAGTCGTATTGTTTAAGTCAGTTGGAATAGCTTTTAGTGGAAAAGTCTTGAATTGAATAGTCTTCATGGAATTACCCTGGATCAGTAGTTAGTATCGATAAATGTGTGGACTCTTTATGTGTGGGCTCTTTGTGTCGTCGTTCTGCTTCTTCCATTAATTAAAAGGCTGCAATTTCCATCTTCAACATCAACAACAAATGTTCATAATGCTAATAATAATTGCACAAATGCCCTTCAAAGCAATCTGATGAATTGAATTGATCTTTTTTCTCTAGCTCTTCTCGAATTACAAGTATATGGTGTTGATGAATTGAGGATAAAGAGACCGAACACAGACATGTTTCTCGCAATCAACAAGTACGGCAAGCCATATATAAAGGTAACTGCTGTGAGGAAGTCACCAGTATCAACACTTCATAGAAATTTAGCATTCATTAAGGTATCTACGGCCCGCGAGCACACTGCGGACCACCGTCCAGTTTTTACTGGTCCACATGAAATTTTAAGAAATGTTTATAGAAGTATGATACTACTGCATAGGAACTATGGACCTTTTATAATTTTAGTTTTGTTCTAATATATTTAATCAATCTCGTTTTTTTATTTTGTTTATGTTTGATTGACCTCGTTTAGAGGGACGGAGGAGTTTGTATTAATGGCTGACCTTGAGAAGCTTGTCTGTTTATACACTGTTTCAGATATGATTGTGTTTAGTCAGTGGTTCCCAGGAGTTCGGTGAGTTAGTTTTAGGGGTTCGACGGTTTGGTTCACGTCACTCGTATGACTCGTCTGAAATCCATGTTTTCTTAGCTTTTTGTTTGAATATAGTGCTTTTATGTGCAAATGATGTATGGTACATGTTGTGCACTAATATAGTTGTATACATATGCTTTGAATTTAAAGAAATCCCATTTTATTTTTCCAACTACGAAAGGCTTGATGAATACATGTATGGAACTTGTGAGGTTCAGTACCTTCAAGAAGATGAAAAAGCACTGTGTTGGGCAGCTTAGGCATCAAGTCTTGATTGGCTAACAAAGGAATCACCTGAGGTACACTATTTACCCCCAAAATACGCTTCTCGAACGAATTATCCCAACAGTATTGGCAGGAGTCCTTCGATGGTGATTCCTTTGCTGGCTAATCAAGATTTGACGCCTATGCTGTGTTGAGCACTCTCGAGCTTCGAATAATCAGGATGGGTGCACTAAACGGGGTGGGCGTAAATTTTCCTTGGTTTGATAAATGGGGTGGGTGGGATTTTTACTCAAAAGAAATAGACTGGATCGGTGGAAATTCAGAATTTGCTGATAAAGAATTCACTAAAACTGACAAGGTTTGTACACTGGCGGCGCCATGGGGGACTGGGGGACTTGTCCCCCCACTTTTCGCAAGATCAATTTTCTAATTCGTCCAGATTCGATGAGCAATTGTTAGGGTTAGGGTGAGACCACTCAATCAATATTTCAGAATGGGTGTGACAACAAAATTGTATTATGATGTTAGGGCGTGGCACCCAGAATCCCCCACCCAGTCTGAAATTGCTGGCAGCACCCCTGGGTTCGTGCAAGACATGGAAAAACTGGAGAACCTTGAAAATTGGATAATGTTTGGCAAAAGTCAGGGAAAACCAGGAAAAGTCAATTATTTTTGTTTACTCATTTTACATTAAGGGAAAGGCCAGGAAATTCTGTAGTTTATATTTAAGTTTCTGAAAGTTAAGCAGCCGGAACTATGTGTTATTCTTAGGGAATGCAAAGCCTATCCGTACCAAATTGGTCTACAATGCTGGAAAATGCTCCTTCAGAAGATAGGAGAGATGGAAAGAGTTCAGCATGAAGGGCAATTCCTGCCCCTCTTGCCCCCATGGATGAGAGCAGAAGGGGCAGTCGCCCCTCCTGTCCCCCCAGCGTAGGTGTCCATGATGACATCCTATTGTACAACTTTTATCAACTAACCAAACGCTTTTTATCATAGAAAGAACAAGAGGTGTCTGTTGATACACTACTATTCCAAGTAATCGTCAAAGAAAAAGTGGCTTACAAGAATTGCTATGGTTGGTTTCTTGCTATAAGAAGGAGTGGAAAACTGAAGAGTGTAAGGAGACGCTCTCCAACAAGCAAGCTCCCACGCAGTGCCCAGTTCGTTACAGATTTTGTTTCCAAGAGCAAGATATGATGCCAGGAGATTCATTGTTGCCAAGAAACACAAGTGGAAGTAGCTCCATGTGAAAATGGGCACTTATTATCAGATCGCTAAGCCTAGTGTAAATATATTGCAAAATTTAAGGTTATATTTTGACTGTAGAGCGCCCCTCAGGAGCGTCATTAATCTCTGCATTCTCTAAGACCTACCGTATTTCCTCTCTTTAACGTCATCCTCTATTTAACGTCAAAAGTACCTCATACATGTAATCGGTAAGTGAAAAAGTCATCACTGAAGCAAAATCTTCTGCAATTTACGGTTTCGCCGCGACGTTCAAAAGAATAGATACGGTATCTGGTCTACCTGGTTCTTTGTATCTGGTTTACCTAGCTCTGTGAAAGTGGTTGAACAGAGTCGTATTATGTACCATTAGCATTGTTAAATGTTTTGATACTCAATAAATATTTTACCTTAAGCTTACTTGTAGATGGGAGAGGCGCAGTAATTTTATCAGTTCAAAGCCAGTGAATTGTGGGTCTGATATGCGATGGAAATTCTAGGGAACATATATTACGTCACACTAATTTAGGCATTTTTAGACACCCCACCCACCTCCAGTCACACTTTGTCACAAATTCAAAACTACCCCGCCCACCCCCAATGTGTGGCATCAAATTGTAATTTTTGTTAGAAAATTTTTCCCTTCGTAATAATTTGTTTAGTATGCCTTTATTATTGAAAAAAAGTGAAAATGAAGAAGTGAAAATGGCCCAAAATGGCATGATGATAGGATTGCCAAATGTTTTTGGATGTAGAAGCAAAATTGTTCTAAAAAAGAGCCAGACTTGCTATTTTGAGGTCGAATGTGCTAAATACTGAATTGTCTAAAAATGTGACATCATACTCCAAAAACAACCCACCCACTCTTTGTCACACTCACAAACGCCAAAAGTCCCCCAACCCCCTTTCGGGACGTAGTATGTGAATGGCCCTCATCAACTTTATCAAACTGATTTTTATACAAATATCAAGAATAACAAAAGAATATCGTTACACCAATAGTCTTTGTTGAAAGAATGTCGGTGCATGCCTTGAAAACTCTCCTACCGCTCCCTTATTCTTTCCTTTGCGCATTGATTACTTTGAAAGCCATGGTATCAAATTCTGTTTCACACTGAAACTTGATGTAAATCAGGTTTTTGCATCATCTGATCTTGTTTTTGGAACTGAAAGAGTGACCTAGCTCTCAGATATTTTAAGTAGCCAGACTCCTCCAAATGACTCTTGTAAATAGTTATTTATGTGTAGTTCCATGGCACAAAGATAAGTGAATCGAGACGGTGCTGTTGTAGAATATTTATCTCAGATGCACCCCCAAGTAACGACCCCTCTGAAGAGCTTTCCCTCTGTGGTGAAATGATGATTCTTCAAGAAAATTTGCTTCCCCACCAGATTTTCAATGCCCAGCGAGGTTGGTACTACGGGGAGAGGTGCTTAGATCGTGCGCTGATTTATTAACTTAGAGTAGGTTATTTCAAGTTGGATTTCATAATATAATGTTAGAAGTTTTGAATATCATGATGCAGCTACCATGGATGGCGGATCAGGGGATGCTACAGGTCCAAGCCGCATTTTTTTGAAGAAGCAGGAGACAACAACAACCCTCACATTTCATCATATGATCTGTCCCATTCTTTTACTACTGATTCTCACTATAGCTTTGAAGTATTTGAGTTGATAATTAAACAATAATCATCAGACTGAGTTTTGTAATCAGAAGTGTCATGATTTCTTAAACTTTTGTGCCTTTTCTGATCTCCTTCTGGCAATTAAAATTTTCTAGATTTGAATTTCCCGCCAAAAATGTGAACTTTCGCGATGGAAGCGACTACCTCGATCTAACTTTTGAAAATGAGATTTTGGAACGTAGAAGTCAAAAGGATTTTTCTAAGTTAAAGCAAATTTTACTGATAAAATAGAATAGTTTGCAGAAAAAGCATAGTATGGATATAACAAGAACATTTAAGGCAACGATAAAAGCAGTAAGGATGCGGAAAAAAGTTACATCTGAGGATGGAGCTGATGTGGACATATCGAAGGACATTTTCAAAAAGCATACCCCTTCAGTTTTCAAGCAACGCTCAAAAGAAATAGTAAGTATTTTGTAGTTGTTCACGTAAAGACTCATTTTTGCTAATGAAGTGTTGATCTAGGTAGAGCTGACATTTTCTTATAGTGTAATGTAGATAGGCATGGCGGTACTTCGCTAGAAATTGTACTCCTAGGCTTCAATGTGGGGTCACCAAAGTTAAAGTTACAACAATGGGGGAGCCATTAAAAATAACCTGAAGTTTTTTCTCCAAAATATATCAAATCAGTCAAACTGCTTTTTACATTGTCTGCAATATTCTTTAGTTGTATACAAGATATAAGTTACAGCACACAGGTTCAGTTTCACTGTCACTATCACTCAAGGATGGAGTCCATGAAAAATTACAGCTGCAGAATGGAGGGATCATTAAAATTTTCTGGGGGGACATTGAGAGGCCATTAAAAACTTTGGTACCAATCAAGATACCCAACATTAATAGTGATGTATTTGTTTATGTTTCTTTTTCAACTACCATTCAAATTCCTTCTGCTGGAACTATAATCAAATAATTTTTTGTTCATGGCATTGAAAGAAATACCACATATTGCCTTTAGTTTACATGTGTCAACTTAGGAGGATTAGTGGAGATTTTTTGACACAGTGCCTACTTAAAGAAAGTAAATTGCAAAAAATTACACTGATATTACCAAAAGAATAAATGAAGTATTGACATAGCCACATATCTTAAGTAAACTACTACTGTTGACACTCATACACTAAGCAATATTTCCTGAATAATAAATGAGGATTTGTTGTTAACTATATGTATGTTAATAATAAAGGTTTACTAAAGATATGAGACTACCTAACTATAATTTAAGTTATAACACCCAGGGTATAATCAAGCTACTGGCAAAAAGTACCAATGACAGAAAACAATTAAGTGAATGGAGTTTACCAATTTAAGAAAGAATTATAGCCTTTTGTGGATAGCTCTCTTTACATTGTTAGAAGATTACCTTTCAGTTTTCAGATGGCATTGTTAGGGCTTGCTGTTTCCTATGCTCATATTCACTACTGACATACTTCACAGCTCCTTCACAGCAATGTGAGTTGTCAAACTTGCATCCAAAAAGATCCCACTCAAACTTTGGGAAAACTGCTTCAATCAAACTTCTCTTACACTAGAAGTAAAAATTCCTTTCTAAGGATAAGGTCCCAAGGCCTGACTCATATTTCTTAGAGTAGTTCTGCTCACAGCTCACATGTTTTGAAGTCAAGCTCCTCCCTGCTATGTGTAGGAAAATCCATACATGTTTTCTTTTAGTTGGTTCTTTTTCCAATGGTGGTATTTATATCCTTCTTTTGACTTTTCAAGGCTAGAAGTATAACAGAGTTAAAGGAAATTATTATAGAAACTAGCAACAAATTCAATGGATACACTGGGTATGTAATCAATAGCATTTTGAATTTGTTTGTCACTAGGGAAGTAGAGCAACTTAGGTCTTGAAATCTCAAATATAGCCTATCCAGCATCAAAGAATTTTCAGTTTCCATTTAAATCTTGAAAAGCTATCAAGATTATTGATGCCTTATTGTTGGTCTGGTACCATCGGAGTGATGGCCCAGTGGTAGAGTGTCTGCCCCACAACCGGTAGGTCATGGGTTCGAGCCCCGGCCAAGTCATACCAAAGACTGTAAAAATGGTACTCACTGCCTTCTCGTCTGGTGCTCAACATATGAGAATGGAGTGGGAAAGTTAAACTCACGGAGCTACCAGTGGACCAGCCCCCCGCTGTAGCTTTCACTGCATTCGCAGAGGCGTGGCCTAGGGCTATAGAAACAGAGATGGGTGCCACCCTATGCGCCATTGGGTGTGAGAAAGGACTTTGATTTGACTTTGACTATTGTTGGCATTTGACCTTAGTTATGTACCTTTGCAGGATAGCTATAGAAAAATTATTAAGGGCAGTTGTGAAGGCTTAAAAAATAAAAATAGCCTCTCAAGAACTCTGATCTTTATGTGCAAAGGCAGATTCTCTTAATGTTGCCTTCTTTCTAAGTAGTGCATTATCACATTGTAAAATAAAAAGTAATGGACATCAAAAGAACACAAAGAACTTTTTGATCTTTCAATATCCATTATTTCTTAAGCTGACTTTTGCAAATTCTTTTGCAGATTGCTATTTGCAAGTAAGGTAGAAACTGAGGAGGAAGCAAAAGTTGACAAAGACATTCAGTATTTCATGAAAAGCTGTGCTAGCTCAATTAGGTCTCTTAAAAATGATAGTAAGAAAAATTTCATTCATTTTGTGATATGTGTGGTTTAGAGTACTTTCCTTATTCATTGCAGAATGAAGACAATGAGAATAAGAGTCATGGTTCCTGTAACACATTTCCAAATTATGTTAAGACATTTCCATATTATGACAAATCTAGATGTTTCAGACCCTATTCCAGGGATCCATCATCAGTGTCATTATTATGGTGGATCCCTGGAATTATGGTCCGAAATATCTGGACTTGTTATATAATATGGAAATGTCTAAACATAATTTGGAAATGTCTTAGTGGAACCATGACGCTTATTCTCATTGCCTTTTTTCTGCGATTCATTACAAAATTGCACTTCCCTCAAAGCGAATCTATTTCCTTATTCAATTGTTAAGAAATGAACACTGGTATCAAAATCATTTTGAAAGTAAACTTGTTTACCTCAGCTCTTGGAGCAACTTTGTCATAAATTTTCAGTTAGGTATTACAAGTCTCTAAAACCATATTCACGTAATGAACTTTAACAGCATCTGTCATTAAGCATAAGAGTTTTCACGTCTATGTGCCAGCTTTACAGTAACAGATTTGCCCAACTTAATTTTGTATCTTCTCAAAGGTAAGACTGGTGACCAGACTCCCATATTTTGATGTGCAGCCACATGCTATGATTATTAGATTTTAAAAGCTTTGTACCATCGTTTAAATATATAATTTCATTCATCTGTTCAGGCCATCTTTTGAGAAAATTTGGCTATTGGGCAGTTTTGAACTGAAACAAACAATTTCGTGGACAAATTGTCTTTCCATATTTGAATGTGCATGAAAATGGGGTAACCTCAGACAATTGTGTTGAGGTACCCCTTATGAAACACCTGTCCGCAGAATGTAATATATTTGTTTCATTATTAATTGTAATTCTGATGAGAAACTGAAGCATCAACTTGAATTCATCTAATTTTGAAGATTTAAAAACAAAAATTGAGAAGCTACACCAACTTTTCCTTTTTGCTGTTGTATGCATTTGCATCAACACCAGTGGCATTGGGTAAATGCATGCATCTACCAACAGACTGACTTTTGACCATAGTTAGCTAGTTAGTTAGTTAGTTAGTTAGTTAGTTAGTTAGTTAGTTAGTATTTATTTGTTGACTACTATTAGTTTGGGGCATTAGTTTGAGGTGTTAGTTTGAAGTATGAATATTAGTTTGAGGTAGTTATGCAGCTGATGCGGGCCTGTGGCTCAAGGCATTTATCCTCAGATTTTATCTGAGTGCTTATTTACCAACCTGCAAGAGGATGGATAGCTGAGTGGGGCTTCTAGCTTGTGGTTAGTGATTCCGACCAGTACGCAGATTTGAACCCATGGGGTTTTCTACTCATCATGTCCACAGCACTGTGCCTTAACCACTTGGCCATAACATCATTTACAATGTAAAGAAAATTTAGAGATCTTTAAGAAAGGACCCTAACTACTAGGCCAAAAACCTTACACTTTGCTCACTACTGGCCCAGTAGTGGCAATGGTAGAAGATGCCCTGTTGTCTGTGGCCTACTTTTATTTGTGATGCATCAAGCTCTTTTGAAACCAACCCCGTGAGTAGATTTAGTTCAATATTGGCAAATATATTCCAAGTCTCAGTTCTGTTACATCAACTCTGTGATATTTTATCAGCAGGATGCATATTTCTCTTCTAATAAATTCTGGCAATGCAGAATGACAATAATTTACGAGATTACTCATTTCAGACAACCTTCACAAAAGCTACAACTGAATTACCATACATGCACTGCAAGCTTCAATACCATGCGATTCCCATCAATCAAAATATGCAGCCGCACATCAAAACATGTGACTATTTGTCTTGCCGCCAGTCTTAACCTTGAGAAAATACAAGGCTAAGTTCACCAAATCTATTATGGTACCAGGTTAGTCTACCTTTAATGAGTGCTTTATTTCAATTTCAATTCAGTGTATATTTTTAAGGCAGCTCTTTTCTCAGTTACAGGTGATAAAAGTCAAATATCATTGCACAGAAAAGCTGTTATTCAGCTCCTTCATGATTATCTTAAAGGTATCAACACATTTCATACACACTATTAAAGGTAGTCACACAAACACACATAAACACACACACTTCATCATTGACACTTTCCAGCCTTAAGAATTGGATAGTTCTTAGGGAACTCTAATGCAGGGATGTCAAACTTATTCTGGTCTGGAGCCAATGTAAAGCATAAGTTGATGTCAAATGGGCTGGATAAGTTGATGTGGCCCAAAGGGGAGGTCCCATGGGTAGGTATCAGAAAATTGAGATCATGTATTGCTCATCGGATATTTCCTATATAGCATGCTAGACAATTCAAATATGTTATTTTGTCTCTTAAATTCCGTCTGGAACTGGCAAGAAAAGGATACATAGTTTATCACTTGTTCAAAAATGTTTCAAGGGCTACATTATAGTCATTGATAGACTGGGTCTGGCCTCCAGGCTATATGTTTGATATCTCTGATCTGGTGATATTGTAGTGTCCTTTTAAAACAACCTTTGGCAGCTATCATCTGTGCAAAATTGGTTCATGTTTTCCAAACCACCCTTTCTGATCATTTAACCTGTGCCACTTAATTTCTATGGCCTTTCATTTTTCTTTTCACTACTTACTGGCTGCCTGCTCTGCTATGTAACACCTTTATAACTCTAAATGTGTGTGGTTTTTTGTTGAAAGTAATGCTAATGTTTGACTTTATAAAAATAAATGTTTTTTGTTTTGAAACATCTCATGCCTCCAGACATGTAGTAGTTTTCAGTTAAAAAGCTGCTATTTGCTTTGATAAGGATATGCCTTTTTTGTTTCTTTAGCTGTATGCAAAATTTATGGACAACAGAAAGCCATCAAAGTTAAAAGAGCAGTTGATCGTAAGAAAATGTTGGTAATGTTTATTTTTGCTTATCAGGATCATCTTTCATACAATGTATTTGTGTAGGCCTAGATCTTGGATGTTAAATAGAAGCTCCTTTCCCCTCAAAATCCAGGATATCCTGCATTAAGTAATCAACAATTTCTAATCCACTTTTTATCTGGATAGCAATCTGACTCTGAATTCAACATTGTCTATATTTGACATTCTCGCAAAGGGCAGTGTCAGACAGCTGAGCTAAAATAGAAATTTTGTGAATATTTATGTAATGATGACAAAAGTGTTTGGACCTCTTTGCATGTAGCTCACAAACAGTCCATGTGTTCCATGATTCTTGTTTAATCTATCTACATTTAGGACATTCTACTGTTTTCTGTCAATACTGTAATGGAATTCATCAGTATGCACTTGCCCAAGGTTTCATTTCTTGTGAAACATTCCTCATTCTTGGCACAGAGTAGCAGTGGTGGATGCTCAAAGGGTACAGGATCCCACTTTGATTCAACTTGGAGAGCTATGACCAATTTGCACATGTCATGTTTTCACAGGTGGAAACAATCAACAAAATTCAGGGCAGCTTCCCCTCCCAGTGAGAATCAAAATGTCAACAACTGCAGGGTAGTTTTGACTCACTTTCAACAGCTTTGGTTATGGGGCTTCAAATTGGATTTTTAGGAGTTTTAAAAATAGTTTTCATTTGCAGTTAAGGTGATACTTTACATATTTCTCTGACTTAGTATCATTGCAATAAAATACAAGTGCCTAAGCATTCAGGCAACACTGCAATGCTTTTAGGAGTATGGGATGTGACATCGCTAGAGAGCGCAGATTGTTGAGTTCATTGACAGAGAGTTGGTACTTTGAGCCACCCACATGACAGCCTCAGTGTCATCATCATCATCAACATTGTTACCATTGCTTAATTCCATAATTTCCCATTTAAAGTAGGGCTAGATAGGTGATCACTGCCTGCCACAACTGGCAATCATGTGCCATATGTTACTTTATTCCCAAGGTGTTCATATCCTCTGTCAAACATGCTCTCCACTTTATCTTGGGCCTTCCCACTAGCTGTCTGCCTCCAGTCCTTACTTCCTCCACTCCATTCAACAAACTTCCATTTGGCCTTCCTAGATATCCAAACCATCTCAGTCTTGTACTTGAAAGCCTCAGTGTATACAATGATATTTCTTCCTCAGCAACCTTAGATGTGACACTCACCCAAGAAATAGTTATGGCATCACCCTTAGCATACAGACATTCACCTTTGGTTGTAGCATGGGGGACATTTCCCCTCATAATTCTATTGGACATTAATTTTCAAATTGTCCAAATTCATGGTAATAGTGCTAGGAGGGGGTGAGAGACCTCTAGTAAATTTCCTTACAGTAGAATGGGGCTGACCACCAATGTCAAGAAAGATCAGAGTGGACAGGGGTTCTGACTGTGCTGAGTATTTTAGAACTAGCAGAGAGTTTATTGAGCAAAAGTGTTTTTCATATGAATGGATTCTCAAGAATATTGAGGCTCAAGCAAAATAATTAGCTTACTTATTTTTAGCAATATGTATTTAGCCTTTGGACCACAACTTTAACCAAGAGTTTGACAGTTTGATGGCACATGGGGGGCACTTTGCCCCCTTGCCCTCCTAATATATGCTGCCGCATGCACACAAAACACACACACAATGGTTGTTGCTCTCAAAAGCAGATATAGTTTAGATGCCTCAATGTATCAATGTCTGCTTGAACAGGTCAAGGCTTAGTTCAATGCCATGGAAGGAGAACCAGAAAGAAGAGACAGAACTACAATCTCCTAGTAGAGAAAAAACCGTCATAAATCAGGATGGTATGTGTAAAAATGTTTTGTAAACTGTAGATATTCAGAGCAAGATGAAATTTCAACTTGTTTTCTTCCTTTTTCATTTTGGCTTCACGTAGGATTCCTATTTTGGATTCATGTTTGATTCCTATTTTCATGTTGGAGATTTGAAATAAAATACTTCTGCTGTTTTCTCTTCTTCAGACAATGGCAGTTTTATGGTAAAGTCAGGAGTTTGTTAGCAAACTGTTGTTGCATTTTCATTCTTAAACTAGTGATATGGTATATTAGTTCGTATTCTCATTGTTTTCCTTATCCTCTTGCTCCAGAAATTGTGTTTTTTCTGTTTTACTTTGTTGCGTGTTCATTGTACAGTTTTGCTCATATTGCAAAAGATTTTAAGGTTTTGACTTCGCTGCAATGCTACCCTTGATGAGTTCTTTTTGCAGGCTTTGCTCTTCCTCCTGTAAATTCCTCTTCACAATCAATATGTCTATACAAACCGTCTTCTTTTCATAGTAATGCACGAAAAGTCTTCAGAACCAGACAGAGGCTTAGAAAATCTTTCAAAAGAAGAAATCCAAAAGGTTATCAATTCATCGACTAATAAATATTTGTTTTTCTCTTCCTAAACTTCTAATATATTATCTGTAATTTTCAGCTTGTTGTATTGCAACGTTATCTTTTGTGTTATGTATCATATCTGTGAACGGTATTTCCCTTTTGTAGTTTGAAGAAGAGAACAAAATGTTGCTTAACGAATTAAACGATCTTGTTGACGAAGTCAAGTGAGTACCAAACATATTTAATGAAACTAGTTTATTAGGATTCATTCATCAATGACTCCAGGTGTGTCTCATTCTATAAATTTTTGTGTAGTGTGGTGTATGCATGCTGCCTTGCTAACTTTTTGCCCTGCAGTTTTGTTTGTTGATGCCACATTTTCTCGTCTTAACACCGCATTCTATTGAACGCTACACTCCAACATGCGTTGCATATACTAAGTAGATGTATGAATTATCGCCACTGAATTAGCATAGCTTTCTGTAGTTGTACCTTTCTTGTTCTCAGAACATATGTAAAACGCATCAAAATGCTAGCTTAATAAGAAATACCTCCCTTATCTCAATACCCCCGTCCAGTGAATGCCACACCAAAACTACTAAAAAGTTTAACACGCAGCGATGTTTGAAAGAGTATATATCAGGGGTAGTGAACCTTTCTCTCTGAGAGAGCCATGGAAGCCGCATATTTAAAGATGGATTTCCATGAGAGCCATACAATTGGGATTTGGTGTCGCTTGGGACCACAAAATCTTCTAATTCAACCCAAACTTAGCAATGCGGGCTATATGACAACTGAAGACGACACAGTTGGTAACTTTGGAAGGGCTTAATGGAAGTATTTGCAGTTTTGCAATGCTTTGAGGAAAGTCTGCTAAGATTTTTTTTCGATTCATAGAGCCAGATGCAGACTTGATCGGCCCCTTCCCCTGTATTCTGCTTTGTTGCATTTTGATTTTGTTTCTATTTTGATCTTATTGCAAAAGAGTGTCTGCCAAATCAAGGAAATGGCTATGCTTAAAAAGTATCAGAGAAAAGATCAAGGAATTCGACAATCAGAGAAGTATCAAGGAAAATTTTTACCATTGTTTGATCAATCAATAGTTTTTCCAAGAGCACACTACACTGAAATAGGTACAAGTGTGCTTACATAGCCTTGTATTATGGTAAGCATAGTTTTTGGTTTTTGCTCAGGACATCTATTGACTCAGAGGAAACAGTGTCGAAATCAAGTAAAATGACTTTCCTGATTTGGCAGACACCATGTGCCATTTTTGGTTCTCTTGTTATACAGATTAGTATTGAATATATTTTGGGCCAAACCCAGTTAGAAGGCCTTTTCGAAATTAGCGTGATAGTTTCATGTGAACTTCATCCTCCTACATCTTCTTTGGAAAAGATTAGTTGTATCACGGTTTGCTTTCATCTTTATTTGAAACTATTTTTCAGACAGATAGAAGGCAAGGTAATCGAAATCTCCCAACTGCAAGAGATTTTCTCGGAGAAAGTTCTCGATCAAGTAATGGAGTGGTTTTGTTCATATTAATTTTTGTTCATATACGAACATTTGTTGATAAGAAAATTTTCATAATTGATGATTGGTTCTCAATAGTTATAATAATTCCTCAATCCATTATTATGTGTTTCTACTTATAGATTAATAGTCTGATTTATTCATAACTACCACCCAGTTTTTTTCCTTTATTATTGGAAAATTTTCTCTCAAATCATTACGAGCTAGACCTGAACTGAATCAGGATTCATACTGAATTTGGAAAACCTGGAAAATAGGCCATTTTTACTAAAAGTCAGGGAAAACCTGGAATAGTTAGGGAATTTTGTATAATTTAGTCGGGGAAAATAGATTATTTATTTCGCATATTATTTTCATTATCTCTTTGGATGGTTGTTCACAAAGTTGCTGTTCAATTTGTTGTCAGTAAATGTGAATTTTATCACTTTGCATAGTGCTATAGCAAATATATGTACATTACCTATCTGTTAGGCTTCATTTTCCTAACCTATATATAAAATTGGGGTCAGGGAAAAATTAGGTGTTTTTTACTGTCGGTTAGGAAAAAATCAGGGAACAGTCAGAAAATTTTGATTGACGTATTGATTATGAACCCGGTGAATAATGAATTGTGCTCTTCTGAATAATAAAAGGGGGTAATGTCGGTCAGAGCAAAAGATTTATGTGATCTTCAATCTGTTAGGCTTATTTTACTTAACTGTGTCAAGCATTTTTTCGTTTTTGAACACAATTAAATCACGGCTGATCCATTTTTCTTGTCATTAGCGGAAAAATGGGCCAAGTTGCCAATTATTGCCAAAAACATACCCATTCAAAACAGTATAAAACGGAGCTTGACGCACCGTCAGAACAACACAAGAATTTGCTATGCTCGAGAAATTCAGCATTTGCACTGTTCTAAACCACATGTTTTTTATTTTACTAGAAATTTTTTTTGGCCTAGTACTGACACTTTCATACTTTTTTCACGATTCCAGTGGCAGAACTTTCTTATTAAATTTCTCAGTTCTTATATTTTGCGCATTCACATTGGAAATTGAAGAAGATCCTTGCACACTGGCAATGATTATAAATCTTAGTAAATAACAGAAGTCAAACTGTTAGAGAGTAGCCAACATCACATATATGACATTTTTTACACAGATAAATCAAATTTTAGATACATAAACACTAAAAACCTTTCTTAAGCCTCAAAAATCCTGTGCTGAACTTTCTTAACTTGTTGAGGAGCTGAGTACTACTCTCTTATGACCCATTTTCTTATGAAAGAGACGTATACCTAAACATGAATTTCTGGTAGAACAGTATCTTTTCCTTATTATTCTTGTATCTTCTATCTTCTTGTATCTTGTATATATCTTGTATTTAAGTTTCGATTGGCTTAAATTAGCACGAGAGCTAGGAGTAACAGCCAACCTTAAATAAAGAAATTATTATTATTATTATTCATATTTGCTTTCATTTTTCATAGGTACAGTATATACGTGTTTTTTATTTCATTAGAGAATTTTTGGCCTACTACTGAAACTTTCATCCCTTTTTCACGATTCCAGTGACAGAAATTTCTTATTAAAGTTTTGAGTTCTAGCATTTCGCGCTTGCACATTAGAGGAAAGTTAAAGGCCCCATCTTCTCCAGAAATGATGGTCAATCTTAGCAAATAGCAGAAGTTAAACTGCTAGATGACACCCAGCATAATGCACATTAAATTTTATGCACAAATAAATCGAATTTTAAATACACATGCACTGATAAACTTTCTTAGGTCTCAAAAATCCAGTACTGAGATTCCTTAACTGTTTGAGCAGTGGAGTACTACTTTTCTTGTAAACCATTTTCTTATAAGTAGAAGAACGTGTAACTATGTACTTTATTAGTGAGTTAACTGGCCAAGCAGAGCGTGACGTCATGAATTATACGTGTGGAGTGCACTAAACCACCCAACCCCTGAAACTGGCTCACCAAACCCCTGAAACTGGCTCACCAAACCCCTGGGGTTTAATTGAACCCATTTAGGGACCATTGCCTTTAATGGAGATGTATACTTTCTTTCATTTGCTAAAATTCATTAGGACAGGTCTAAAATAACTGAGATTTCTTAACTGTTTGAGCAGTTTGAGTACTACTTTCTTTTAAACCACTTTCTTATAAATAGAAAACTGTGTACTTCTTTAAAGAATTAAAGTTTCATTCATCTATGTATTTTTGTATTTTTGGTTGTGTTCTTTGGTTTCTGTGGTTGTATGACAAACTGTTTGTTTGCTCTCTGAAGCACTCCTTTTTGTCCTCTGAGTGATAAGGTGTGTCTTATTTGAGTTGAGCTTGTCATGGTTCTGACAATGGTTTCGATTCCCTGCGCCTGACAGGTTTTTCGATGCACCTATTTTATTGCACTGTGTGCACTTCTATTATCAATCTTTCATCCAGGTTGTACTTAATTCTAGCAGTCTTTATTTGAATTTATTATACTTGACTTTTATAATTTTATTTTTCTTGTGTTTGTTGAAGGCATCACAAATTGAGAAGGTAAATGAAACCACAATATCAACAACTGAAAACGTTAAAGAAGGCAATGAAAATATCAGAGAGGTGAATATTGGTGTTATATTATATTCCACATATTATCATATATATACATATACATATATATATATATATATATATATATATATATAT
>WIPJ01002270.1:56232-80669 GCA_018155075.1 Cassiopea andromeda | reverse complement strand
TATATATATATAATTATATACTATAGTACAACAATGGGTGAGGTGACATAGTGGTTAGAGCCCATGTCTTCCGTGCGGAAAGTCTACAGCTCGCGTCTGACTCGATGCCCTGACTGAATCCTCGCTCACTGCTCACCCAGCAGCAATTGTGTACCCCGTGGTAACATTGGGGAGATAAAGGCGGCGAGGAAAGGAACTGGCCACCCTACCTCACATGCCAATGGCTCAGGATAAGTGTCCTTTCTAACAGGCCCTCCCCTACGTACGAAGGTATGCGGGGCTACCTTTACCTTACTTTACTTATAATCTACATAATTTTGTATTTTGGAATTCTTAAGTTATTCCTTTCACACAGTGTCACCGCAGATATTAACTATTATAGTCGTAAATTTTGCTGTCCATATCAAGGCTGTTTCCAAACAGCATACTCACCTCTAAAAATATATTTTACACTTTTACTTGTAAGCAAAAGTGTAATTCGTGAATGTTGATGTTTCTCTATAATTTCTTATGCAATATATCTCGTCTTACAAACAGCACACATCTATTAGTTAATTGTTTAATTTTTTCAGGCAATAAAGAATAGCGCAACATTTCGAGTTTGGATTTTATTCTTCCTTGTCATGTGCACATTTTCACTATTGTTTCTGGATTGGTACAATCAGTAATGGACTCATTATGCAAGGTGTTGTTTTTCTAGCTTCAGTCTCCTTTCCAAATTTCTACATAATGCCTCGGAGGCTATGCCTGAAGCTATCTAGGTACAAATCATAATCACAACACACACTACAAGTCACTGAAGAGTGAGTGGCCAAGCGTCCCAGCCAGTTCCATTAGCTTAGCTGAAGTTAAGCATGGCTGTGTACGGTCGGAAACTGTATGGGTGACTTTCCAGATGAACGACCAAAAAAGCTCACTCCGCCGCCCTTCGGAAGGGTTGTTAAACTAGGGTTTCCATGCCGGGATGCGGCATGCATGGTAGGCCTAAATTAGCTAGGTATAACAGTGTACTCAAAATACAGTAAGCAACAACAACAACAAGCTAAAATTCGCTATCGTGTCATTCAATTGAGAACACTAACAGTGAATGTAGAGTTTTTGGCACCTATTGAGAATAATCAAGTGAATTTTCACTTTCGATCACTTTGCACAACCAAGTGTATACAGCTATATAATATGACATGCTATCCTGTGCCAAGGGAAACCGATTTTGTGTATCGTGTATCTCATTTCCAGGTACTTGAACTTGAACAAAGAAGGCTTTTGAGGCACCTACAACGTATAGTAGTGTAGTAAAGGAAACACTCGGGGCCCCTTAGAACTTTCGTAAGGTTCTCATCATCTTACTTTTCACACCAAGTACTCTCCAGTTCAGAATAGGCGTCCCCCAAATAATTTTTTCTTAATTTACACCATGAGATTCTTACTGCCACCCTCTCCCCGCCTATTGATTTTGATCCAAGATGGTATCATCCGACCAAGACTTAGACCTTGTGTTGCTAGATAAGAACATGAAAAGAAAGAAATTGCCTTCAAAAGCACTGACAACGTAGCTGAAAGTGTAAACAATTATTGTTGCATTTCCCGTTAATTTCGACCCCCCGGCTGCCTAGATTTATTCTTCTTGTCTCCAATCCCCTTCTTTTCCGGGAAGGAGAGTAATGCAAGAAACTTATCTCTCGAAAACTTCTGAATAGCGCTTTGGAACATCAAAACTTTGGACGCTCCTAGGGGCTTACCTAGCTCCAACCTACGCCAGCCACCCCTTTTTTGAAATTGCCCAGACCATAGCCTTACTTTATGGCTAAATTACCTCGAATTTTCTCTTTTGGACTTTCCAATGAAATTATCAGGCCTCTGAGACGGCATATATAAAGGAAAAGCATGAAATTTCAAATTTAGCATAAATGTTTCTAGATTAGTATAAAATACAGTCACTGAGTATAACTGAGTGGTTGAAAATTGTAAGTGCTATTCTTGGTGGAGGCTCGATTACCTTGTGTCTTTATACGCCAGGGAAAGCACAGTATATTAGTTATTTATCTGTTGTAGTTGGTTTTAATTGAATTTTTAAAAATGAGTATGAACTGGCATGAAATTTCATTAATGTTTCGATCACAAACATTTTTCTCTTTATTTTTCACTGGATGGGATTGTGGCAGAGTACCAATAGTAAAACAATACTTATATGATGCTTAATATTCACATTCAGATCTCATTTGGTATTGTGGTAGCTGCAGATGTGAAGGGTGATAATGTTGCTATTGACAATACATGAATTGATCAGCATGAAATCGCATGAGATTTGAAAAAAAGTTATAGAATCGCAATCGCATACATGTAATGAGATCGTGTCATATAATAGTATGAAATATTGGATAAAGGTTCATAAAAGCATCAGTTATTAGTGGATGGTAGGCCAGAGTTATGATATTTGGTGAAATTGCAAGGGGCATTGCCTTATTCTAATGCTACAATCCATCTAGTTTTGTGAGATTCTGAGTGAAATTAAAATGATAATAGTTGGAATAACAATTGTCTTACTTCAAAATTATACTTCCTCAATGTTTCTCTTACAGAATTTCCCACGAAAATCTATTGATTTTTGGTGAAATTCCAAAGAGCATAGCCGTACTTAAAAGCTAACTTTCCTCAATGCATCTCTTGCAGAGTGTCCATTGAAAATCTATTGGTTTTCTGTGATATTTGCAGGAGTAAAGCCTTACATTTATCCTCAATTTCGCTGAGTTTTCTGTTGTGAAATTTTGAATGAAATTGAAGAAATACTCAGTGAAATCACAAAGTATAGCCTCAATTTGTGGCGGTTTTAAGGAGGGCCATGGCCCCAGGGTATGCTCTACCTTATCAGTTGTAGGTTTTTATTTTTCTTTGACTACTTATTTATGCTGTATTAATGGTTGGCATTAATTAGCATTAATTAATTGGCACTATTCAGCCAATCCTAAATAAATTATAATTAACGGCGTTATCAGACACGATATTGACCATGATGAAAGACCTAGGTATTGAAAATAGTGCCCAAGAGTCCATAATCAAGATTATGAACATTGAGGTGAGGTCCACGTACTACATATTTTGCAGTAGAAACAAGACGTGGACCGACCTAGTCTTGTTATACTTTTAAGAGCTAACTTGCATATTCATATATACATATATATTCTTTTCTTATTATTTAATTCTGTTGTAGATCAATTGATCTTCTCTTTATATACTTGTATTTTATTCATAAGTAGTTTTAGCAGACTAACTAATTATACATTGCCTATAAACTAGTAAGAAGTATGATTATATTTAGTGACTGATGAATGAAATGAAGTTTTAAAAAAACTATTATTATCAACCCTGCGGCCTTCACATATAAAAGATCATAACCCATTGCGCCTTAAAAATGGGAGGGGGGTACCCGGTGAAAATTTGGTGAAATCAAGGGGTATAGCTCTATTTTAGGATTAAACTTCCTCGAGTTCTCTTCTGTAAAATTTTCAACAAAAATCAAGTGATAACTGGTGAAATTCCAAACCGTGGTTTAAGGCTAGATTTCACCAACTTTCGCCTAACAAAATTTTAATGAAAATCAATTGACATCTGGTGGAATTAGAGTATAGGTTTACCTAAAGGCTAAATTGTCTTGTGTTTTCTAGTCTAGATTTCAATTGAAAATTGGACAACTGAGCTTTGTTGTTACTAAACAAAATGAAAGCCCTTTGGTAAATTTTGGGGAAGGTAATGAACGCATTTGAGCTAGGAAAATACTGGTAGTGCATTACCAAAAGAAAAAGGCATAATGGTAAGCTTATGTCACTATTAAATATCAAAATATGATAAACATGGTAGAGTAAAAGAAACAAAAGGTAAAAAGGTGCACATGTGAAAAGTGGTTCAGTCATCTGGTCTTGACGAGCTGCTCCTACTTCCACTGTATGTTCTCTTATATCGTGGAGACGGACTTCTTGATTTTTCACTAGGTGATTTTGATCTTTGGCGCTGGGGTGAAATCGACCTGGCTTCAGACGGTGATTTGGAGCGGCTCACCGTTGGTCGTTTATTGGACCTACTCTTTTTGCGAGAATCTCTGTGTTTACTGTGTTTTCTTTTCGGGCTTCTTGAATAGCTCCTCCGACGAGGACTTCTGGAGCGGGACCTTGAGTAACTTCGACTTCTTCTCCTACAATGTTAAGCAAAAGTGTTTGGAAATTGCTATGTCAAAACATCAAAATGATCACGTTACGTAGTTTAGGCCTCAATACAGATTCCAGTAAACTGGCGACAGAAATAGATTGTATTTGATCATTGATCAGGAAAGCATGTAGCAGCAAATTGAGTAGAATATAGGATAATAGCTATGAAAACAATGCATTTATACAAGCGCTTGAGGCAAAGAGTAAGCAAATTGACCGAGTGAGGAAATGCAAGAGAGATCGAGCGAGAGAGAGAGAGAGAGCAAGCAAGCGAGCGAGAATGAGAAAGAGGGCGGGAGAGTCAGACTTTATGTTTTCAAAGCAGATATAATACTCTACAGTCATTACTGATCTACAACTTCTGGCTACTATTTTCAACTTTCAATTGCTATTGACAATACCTGCAAACATATTTTGCTATTTTATGAAAATAGGATATTCCGTATAGAGGGGGACAGAAATGACAGATCGACTGACAGAAAGGAGAGAGACAAGAGAGAGAAAGAGCATTGAAAGCGCGAAAATACCAAATACATTGAGGAGATAAGGGGTTTGTTTATATAACTATAATGGAGAGGAGGGGTAACCAATGAGGCAAATGCTTTCTTTTGCACTGTTACTGATGCTTACACTGTCAACAATATCATATTAATATACTGTTAATCATTGCAGCTTTGAAGCTTGTTCGCTAATAATGTGATTCATCCCAAATCCTTACTGAAAGGATATCTACATGTTAGTTAAAGTTGAAGGAAGTTGCTAGAACGATGTGGTATGAAAAGTTAACTCTAAATGATCTACTCAATATTGTGGCTGTGTACTGAGATGTTGTATGGCTACTTAGTTAAATTACTGTGTTAAGTGATTACTGATCAACTCAAAACTGCGGTTATGTTCTACGATATTGTGGTAAATGGCAACTGTGTTAGATGATTACTGTGTTAAATTATTCAAATGATTACTGTGTTAAATGGTTACTGATAAACTCAAACTGTGGCTATGTTATAAGATGGTGTATTGAGTGGCTAATGCGCTAGAGTATTGCTGTGCCAGATGATTGCTGTCGCTGTGTTCTACTGTGCTAATTATACAGCTTTTAAAGAGTAAGTTCTACTTCACCAAGTCATTCAAGAAAATTCAGATGTCAGATCTAAGGCAATCCAGTCCAAGTCTGGAGACAAATGCGTGTGTCCACATACATGCAAAAATCCCCAGCATGAGCGAAAACTTGCCCATGCCAACATCACTATCAACCATGCAATCACAAATACAAAATAGGAATTTTTTTCTGCAACTGCAACACTAGTGACTTATCTTTTGCTTTAATAACCCTGCTTTGACCTGTTTTTCCTAGATGAGACATTTGACATGCTTCAGCAACAAGAAACTCTGCATTTCCTATATACAAATCTTGGATCACACATGTAATTCTAACTAGTTAAGAGCAATCGCTCGTACAGACAAGGACGCATGTTCGAATTGATGCACTTGAACCAATTTTTTCCAGGCATGGACGGGCAATCTACAAGTCAGGAGTGTAATCAAGAACAGACCAAGTAACTTCTATAAATCTTGATAATGACATACTTGCTCCGGTAGTACCCATCACCTCCGCCAAAGAATCCCTTCCGGCTTCCCCTACCTTCTTTGTGTTTCATTTGGTTTGGTGCTGCAATGCAGAAAAATTACTTTAGTAAACAAATCATTGCAAAATAATGTAAAATGCCAGATAAATATATAAGCTGATGATACTTTCTACACAAATAAAAAATATGGTTGGAGCTTCTACTTTCTGGCTATGTGTGCAACATCTGAAGACTCTTTAAACACGGGTTGGCACCCTTTTAACACTCAGAGAGCCAATTGAACCTGGTTTAAGCTGAAAAGAAAACACTAGGAGCTGCAGCTATAAGGACCCAGCTTTTTGAATAACAACTGCAAAAAGCCAAAACAGTGTTAGCAGATTTGCTAAATTGATAAACTGGGGGGGGGTTGTTAATAGATAGGGATCAATGTTCAATAGGCGGCATGGTGACCCAAACATTTCAAAATTATCACTATTAGTTATTAACATTATATAGGTATAAGATATATAATTTGCTTTGATTTCCTTGCTTGTTCATATTGATCTGTGTTCACAAAACCAATGTATTTACTTGTCCTTTTTATAGCTATAACAACTTTAGGTTAGTAAAGTGGGGGATTGGATTTTCTTCAAAATTGCTTAGTTGGGGGGTGGGGAGTTTAATCAATTGGCCCCACTACTATTTGCTGCCAAAGAGTACACTGATAATTCATGTTTTCAGACCAAGCAGACTCCAAGTGTATGGATGAAAGATCTGTAGGTTGCAAATTCTGATCTATCAAAGCATGTGGTAATGGTATATGACCAGCTTCATGGGCAGGCTTGAAGAACTGACTCTTGGGGGGGTTAAGGATTATAATTGATGTTGACCCCCACAACCTTCAGATGCCTAAATTATGAAGGCACGCCCATTGTTCACTTTTATTATTATCTAACCTTTAAGATTTGCTCTATGTTGTAGAAAGCACCAACTTTGACAATAATGAGGAATCTCTGTACTAAATATACCAGTCAATATTTTGAAGTATACATGAAAATGGTTTGAGAATACTGCAGAACATACTGAAAGGTACAAAAATATTGGGGAGATCAGGGGTGGAAATGGGAAAATATGTGATGTTGGACATTTTTAGAACTGGGATTTGGGGGCATTCTGAGAAGCTGGAAGGGTCCAGAAGTGTCTAAGAAAGTTTTTCAAAAATTCAGGCCTCGCAATAAAAAATAGGCGCATTTTTGGCAACAGCATTTGTCTATTTGGGTTCCTCAGGGTGTAAGAGAATCTAATTTTGTTAATTTTTTGAATCTGCTAGAAACAACTGTGATAGTGCCAACATCAACACTCAACAGGTGAGAATTTCCAAAATTTCATTGTTGAGCAAAGTAGTTCATGCATGCTGAAACCAAGTGCCTGGTGAAATGAAGTTTCCTATCCGCAAAGGGGGAGATAATCAGACATTTTCACATTGTTAGTCTCAGTATTACCAGCAGTTTGATTATTTGTGTCAGACATTTCTGATGTCCAATGGCTATTTCCACCCTTGGGAGGTGTAGCACCTTCTACGCCCCCCCCCCAGTATATCCATCCATAACCAGCCTATTTAAGGCCAAAAACGACCCTTGAATGATAAATTGCTTCATCCTGGAGAGCCATTGTGTAGAAAGCACCGGCAAAGTAGGACACTGTCACTGTGGCAGCAAGGCATGTAAGTGGCTGATCTATACACATTTAACTCACTTTTTCTGTTTCCATCAGCAAATTGCATCTGAAGTTCCCTTCCATAAAGCATAGTGCCATCAAGGTCACGAAGAGCATCTTCTGCATCTCGTATATCATCAAATGTAGAAATTAGTTAAGATTAAATTAAACAAAGAATTATGATAGAAAATATACCTGTTAATAGCAAAACTCTCTACTCTTTCCTTATTCAAAAACTGCAAAATGATCTGGGCATATTCTATGTCCACAAAATGGCTCTTAATTAAAAACTCTACAAATAGCCACCAGTTGATATGTCATCTGACTCTATCTCTATCTCTACTCTACCATGTTCACATAAATCTCTAGTGAAAAAGCAACAGCTTCGTGACTTCAAAACATGATTTGGCTCATATCATCATCAACTCTACTAAAATATTCTCTCTATACTTGAGGCAACACTCTAACCTTGGACATTCAACAATAATAGGGTAGAATGCCTCTGCTCTTGCCATGGTAAACAAACTTTACAAAGGTGCAGGTACATGCTCTTCTTCAACTTCTCTCAAAATTGACTCCACTCTATAATTCTTTGTTCATTGTACTACACAACTGCTTGAACTGATCAGCAACAAGCAGCATGAATCTCTGCTCTACCCATTTCATACTTTTTCTAGCTTTCAAAAGTTTCTTAAGTTGGGTCTCATTAATAAATCTTTGCAAAAACAACCTTCTTTATTTCCATACCAAAAATTTAGCTGTTGCTACTCTGGAAAAGCTTTTCAGCTTGAAGGAATTTCTCATCTTTTCCATAATTTACTTGTGCTACACTGGCCTAAAATTTACAGCAATCATTTTCAGTAATATCACTTTATACCTTACTTAACTCAAGGGAACATGAAACATTGTATCAAACTCTATTTCTACATGTCAAACATAAAATATCCTCACTCTTTATTTTATTCAAATTTTATAATAATCTGACCAAGCTCTTACTTTAACTCTCTTGCACAAATAATATACCTCTGCAAAGGGTGTCTATCACCCTATAGCTTATAACAATAATTCATAAATGAATTCTCTCCAGTTACTCTTGGTAAGAGTAACTCATTCAACTCTGTCAAAAAATACTCTTCAACTCCACAAGTAACAATAAATACATTCATATGAAACCTCATTTTATATGCTTCAAGGAAAACATTTGGTTTCAAAGATGAACTTCACTCAAGCTCTAGGATTAAATTACACAAAATAAACATAATCAGGTGTTGTGTCATATTTTTCTCTTTAATTTACAAAATGTTTTGTTACTCACATTAATATATATTATATGAAAAAGAGTTAGCTCTGTCAAAAAGCTCAGAAGAATGACAGTAGGCTAAAAACCTGGTAACTTTAATTTGAGCAGATCTAACTTACCATATATTGCTATGTTGATCAACAGTCCATGCCCTGAAGCAATGGTGCAAGAGTACCAACACATACTTGTGTTTCACCTCTGCATGAGTGTTAGCTCTCAATTATTTGGAGATGCATGAGCAATGCAAGATCCATGCATCCAAAACATAAACCCCCACAGGTAAGATAGGTTCAAAGTCTCATTTCAAATAAATAAGGTAAAAATGTTGATGAAAACAAATGGTGACAGTCACCAATATTGCAGTTACAATAAAGATGTTCATATATAATACATGCCATTGCATACTGGAGAGTAATGTTTGCATGACCAATCCTTGGCTCATGCTTTGGCTTTTATATATGCTTGGGCAAATGCATGTGCAATCACACATGTTTCTGGGCATTGACTGTATTAATAAATCATTTTGCCTTACATGTGTTTAGTTGAAGCTTAGCATCACTAAAAATTCTTTAACAGGGTTCCCACTCTTTTTTCATCAACTTTTTAGGATATTTAGGAGAATTCAGGAGATTTCTTTGTGCACTTTTAGGAGGTTTTGCAGACTTCACATAAATTTAGTAAGCACTGAGGTCATTATGGTACAGCAGAAAAAGTCATTATAGCAGAAAAGTTTTGGAATAGCACAAAAAGTCATCATGCCTATTCAAAAAATAATACATTCACAGAAGAATTTGAGAGAAATGATGATTTAACCATCTGTTATCATGATAAACTATCACAAAATAATTTACTAAGCAACATAACAAAAGAAATTCAACCTAAGAAAAATTTTGTAGAATTTAAGAGAACAGCAAAATATTCCTGAAATTGGAGTCTTTTTCAGGATTTTCTAGGATAGTTATCTTTTTCTAGGATATTATAGGATTTTTTGGAGGCATGGGAACCCTGTTTAAACAATACAAACTTTACAAATCTTAAACATCATGAAGAAAAGGATATTGTATATATGCAAAGCCACGAGGTAGTCGTGTGTAATAATCAAGCGGGATGTAAACATCAGATATTGGGCCATATCTTCCAAACATCTTCCTTAAATCTTCTGACCTACATAAAAATAACAAGTATAGTTTGTATAGTATAGTATAGTATAGTATAGTATAGTATAGTATAGTATAGTATAGTATAGTATAGTATAGTATAGTATAGCATAGTATAGTATAGTATGTATGAATGCAGTTTAGATCACAGCCATTATTGATTAGTGATCATGTTTCCTCTAAAAGAACAAGGAATTTCCAGGCTATAGGGCACCTTTCCATATTTTCAACATACTGTGGCACATTTTACCAAGGTCCCCTGAGTACACAATGCAACTGAAAGGTGTGATAGTGGACACTGGAAGTTCTGCCCTTCAATTGTATACCTTGAGAGATAGAAAACATAATTCTACACTTTCCCAAAATTTCTAAATATTATTAAATTAGATAGAGCAGGAGTAAAAACAACTGTGCATTTAAATTTCCATGATATTTTTTACTCTACACTTCATTTAAGTTTCTGATATGAGTGCCAAGTATAATGAACTCTAATTTTGATATAAAGTCTGAACTCAAACTTGTATGTCACAATTTTTCTGCACTAGTATGATACAAGAGTACATATGATTCTTCTATTTGTACATCCTACTGTACATCTGACACTCAACCACCCCTATTTTCAAGGTATGCAAGTGATTTTATGGCAAAATTTATGATGTGTACTGGACTGCAAAGCATTGCATATTTCATCACTGCACAATCAATATTAAGGTACGCAAGTGCATAATAGATACTGCACACTTCAAGTGTGTCGCTTGAGACACAAGCAGTAAGGATAAACACTTTCCTCACATTTCTAATTTGAAAGCAGAGTCAAAAACCTTTATTTTATAAACAAAGTTTGAACACAAGAATTTATGTTGCAATTTTTCTGTGCCAGTTATGAGTTCCAAACTACTACTAGTCTCACATGCATTGCCTGCCACATCCACTGTACACTTGATCACAGATATTGTCAAGGTGCATATACAACTTTCAAAGAAAAGATCTCAGATGTACAGATGCCCTGCTTTGCCATCTTGTTTTTGCCTACACTCTTTTTTACAACAAAGAGTAAAATTGAGGTCCAGACTAGTTGCTCTCAACTTTTCCCAATTTTTGTGGCTGAACTGTTCTTGATTTGTTCATAAATTAGTAGAGCCAGGGCAACTTAAAATTACATGGAAAGACAATATACAAGACAACATGGGCTGTGTCTCATTGACTGAGAGCCAATTAGTCAAATGCTACATTCAAGATAATCTCTCTTGCATATCAGTGTTTCTAAAACTTTATAAAAAATAACAAATAGACTATGTAAACACAGTAGCTAGGTTCACTAGGGGGCAACTAATTCAAGAAAATCACAGAGGTGACACAATAAAGTTGTTAATTCTACTTAGGGTCAAAAGGAAATGAGAGTTTATGTCCATATGTTTGTGGAAAGCTTATACATCATTTTCCAAAAATAAATTTTATGACAGTGCTTCAGGGTTAGCCTTGTTCTTAAATTGCTCTTAAGTTTCCACCAAATTTCAGGCCCGTGTTCTTATAACTGTTCTTATAAGAAGAGAAAGTGTACTTGTTAATCCATAACTATGCAAAACAGTCAATACTCTGATATAAAAAAATACATCAAGCTGAATAAAAAAAGTAGGTGATAAGAATGTTACAGGAAAAAGAAAACTTCTCACGACATTTGTCAATAGCACAAACAAGTTTGAAAACTGTGGTAGGCCTAAAGCCAAAGCAAAATACTAAAGGTGCTTGTGAACATACACTTGCGAGGTCATTTGCTAGGTCTTAATACAAAATAGGTCTGATCCTAGTAAACAAATGTGCTGTAACCAGCTCTAAAACTAAGATCTAAAGTGGCAATAAGATTAATTTCTGCTTGGTAATGCGCCACAAAATGAGCATGTCTTTCAATCCTACTTTCGTAGCAAACACATCAAGATACATACCTGGTATCATCGTGAACATTTCTTATGAATAACGAAGTATTCGGTGGTCTGTCATATCTGGACGACATTTTCTACAAAGATATCAAGCATCCAGACCTAACAAACCTGACAATGGCGGCACCCAAGAACGTTGTGGTAGTAGCTGCTGCGCAGTTACACAAAAATTGAAAATATGCTGTTACCCATCGTGCTTTTGGCTACTATGGGCTATCCATTCAGGTTATCTTATTAGATGCCTTTTGCTAAGAATGATATGACAACTTGACGACTTTTCTTCAATTCCTTTGAAAAAACCATCTAAAAGCAGGCAGTATACAAGTCATGTACGCTCATTTTTATAAGAACCAGTAAAATTGAGGTTCAGACTGGTTTTTCTTAATTTTTCCAAAATTTTGATGCAGAATTATTCTTAATATGTTCTTGCATTACTAGAGGCAATTTAGAATTACTTAAAAATGACAGTTTACAAGAAAACATTTGATGTTGTGATTTCTAGAGAGCCCATTAGCCAAATGTTAAACCTTAAATGGTCTCTCTTGTACGTCAATGTCTTTATTGGAAAATTTTATTAACAATTATAAACAGACAATGTTAGCACAGCATCTAGCTTTACTAGGAGCAACAAAATTGTGAAAATCAAGGACAAAAAGTGTCGGGGCTGTTAATTCTCCTCAGGTTAACAAGGAAAGGACCTCTCATGTCTATTTGCTAGTGGAAAACTTCTGCATCGTTTTCCAAAATACATTTCACGACGAGGCTTCAGGCTCAGCCTTGTACTTAATTTGTTTTTAATTTGCCATCAAATTTCAGGCTCGTGTTCTTGTGAAAAGAGAGCAAAATATAACCATAAAAGGTCTCAAGTCTTTAAATAGGACCAACAAGCACGAGCTTTCTCACTACAGCCCTGCTATGCTCGAATTTTGAGAGCAAGGAGAATAAGACATCCATTACTAGAATCAACATTTGGGGATAAAATCCTCCCCTAGGGTTTCTTTCTTAAACTAAAACTCCTTTGGCTTTGCTTTCCATTTGAACCTAGCTAAGCAAAGTCCCAATATCATGGGTCAAGACGAAGTTCAACCCATCAGAACCCAAAAATTGGTGTAGATTAAGGTTAGAGTTCGTGTAAACAATAGGGTAGGGTTTAGTGATATGGATGTAGTCTGGGACTGGGGTTAGGAGTAGTGTTAGGGATGGGGCTACTAAACAAACTTATTGGGGTTTCGGATTCATTAATATTAATGAAACTTTCTGATGCGTTGCACTGCGTCTTGAACAATACACGCTTTTTTTTATAAGAAAACCAACATTTTGCCAGAGCCTCAATTTTCTTAACTTTTACAGAAATTGAGTCTGATATTTTCTTAAAATCCTCTCAACTGTCACTGAATTAAACTGGCAAAAATGGGTTACATTTTCCTGTTAATCGTGTATACTCGAATTTGAATTCCATCTTTAACATTTTCAATACAACAATGACGTTATATCGATGTTTGGCTAACAAACATACTAACGTTTGGAAACTGAGCCTTGTGATTCTGTTAAGATTTTGGCCAATTGAGCCTCATTTTCTTATAAACTTCTTTCTTAAAAAATGACCTGTATTCGAGCTCGGATAGCCAGCTGCATCGTCAAGCTTTCAATTTAACTAGATTTTCTTGAAAAGGTTCTATTGCTGTGAATATTGCAATAGAAATACATAGAATAACAACGCAGTTCATTGATTACCTCTGTAATAGAATTTCTCTTTAACTCTTAGTCAACACATCAAAAGAGTCAAAGAAGTCATGAATCTTTACAATAATCACTTATCATACAAACAATCAAATGGCTCTCATATACAATAATCTGTGAAAAAGTTACTGTAGTTTCTGCACTTCCGTAAGATCGACAAATGTGTGATGGCTACAGCTCAAATCTGGAAAACTTATCCTTTCTTTGTGCTTTCTTCTTCTTGAAAGCAATCTTACTTTCTTCAACTGTTATGGGCTCAATTTCATCAAGAACTTCATTCAGCAATCCTAGAGGACAATTTTCATCATCACCATTAGCACTAATACTATGGCCATCATAACAATAATTATCATCATCACACAAGCTTCAAGGATATTTTTAAAAAAAAACTGCAGATTTTGCTATGAAAGGACATCTAGAGCTGGGTACTTCGATAATTATAATTTGAACTAAAAATCAAGACAAAGAAAATAAAACATCAAAATTGATACGGCAAAATATGACTAGAATTACAGCAATCCTGGATTTTGCCAATCATTATTTCGACGAAAAACAATATAATGTGTAGTTCACATAGCAATAATGGTGATCCTCGGAATTATTTTGTTCCTAATGCTGAAGTTATAATTCAAATCCAGAAAACTAATTAAAGGTAGTCATATACCCCGAGAAAATTTAGCTAGATGTTTAACTTAATAAGATAGGATCAAATATATGTTCTTTAAAGCTTTTAGCACAAACGGCTTTCGAAACTGCGAAGGAGTACCAACACTTTGTTGAAAGGTAGTGTATGCTTGCAGCAAGAGGTTTCTCTTATATTTGATTCGAACCTTACAGTAAAAAAGCTATAGAAACGGTACGAATAAACAAACTACACTCCCAAACCTGATTGATGTAGGTGTAATTGTTGAGTGAGATTTCGCCCATCTCTTGACTCAATCATTGGCAATGTGCTTTTACTTGAATTCACACTTGCGTATGATTGCCTTCAACAGAGAAAACGCAAGAAAACATGAAGAAAAAATATTATTCAGTGGCATAAAGAAGAGTGATCAATTAAATGTGGAGATGCTGGATCACTTTTAGAACAAGAGGGCATAAGTTTGGAGTAGAACAACTGCGCCAATGAACAAAAAGAACGTATTTAAATGCAAGCTTATTGATAAAGGAAAATTTTTGTACATTACAATTTACAATCCAAAATTTATGCAATTATTCTTTTTCTACTGTGAAAATACTGAAGAAGTCCTTCTAAAGCTATAAATAGGCAACGGAAAAGGGAAATTTTTGCCTCTACTCAGAGAAGTGCCGAGATAAAATCATTGGGAGAGGGAAATTTTGACCATTTGGCCAGCTACTGCTACTTAAAACCAGAAAAGGTCGCGGAAAATACTCTGATCATTTGCTTTGCACTTGTGAACACATTGGGGGGCGTGACGTCCTCCCATGTTCCCCCCAGCACATCACTGCCTCTACTCTCCATGAGCAAAAGGGAAAGTGCCTCTCCATCGCCTCTTCTACAGCGTTTCTGATGAAATGTATGGTATACAATCTATACTTCATTCAGAGCTACTGCTGGCTTCTTAAGCATATTGGATCATTCTCAAGAAAAAATGGAGTCCACTACTCAAGTATAAGTGTGGGTGACACACGAAGAAATCATCAATTCTAGGTAGCTAGGGATGCAAGGCAAAGTGTAAAGCAGCGAAAAATTTCAAGCACGAAAGCAGGTTATCTAGAATAGTACATGCCCTGAGACACGTGCGATCGCACGTGCGCGTGTCCACAAATGTACAAAATCCCCAGCACGAGCGAGAAATCATCTGTGCCAACATCACTGTCAACTGTGCAATCCACATGCAAAGTAACAACGTTGCTGTCGCAATTGCATCACTAGAGACAGTCACCGTTTCCTTCAATAACTCTGATTTATCCTACTGTATCACATATCAGGCATTTGACACGCTTCAACAAAAAACTCTGTATTTCGGATACGCAAATCTTGGATCACACGTATAATTCCAAATAATTTAGAGCAAGCACTCGTACAGATGAGGGCGCACGTGTGAATTGACGCTCTTGCACCATTTCTTCCGGGAATGGACTGCTGCAATGTCTATGCCATGGATGGTCAATCTTGCTTGACATGATAGCCACATATAATGCTCTTTAGATATTTAATTACAGTTGGATCTTGCTTAATGGAAGAGCCACATACAATACAATTCAGATATTGGATAGCCATGAGACATGAAAAACAAAATCTACACCTATGTTCTGATTCAATGGAGTCTCAATAAATGATTCTATAGCTTGAAATTTCCTTCGTTGCTTTCTATACTAATTGGGATATTACAAAGAGATTGGTCAATATATTTCACAAAGCCACAAACTGCAGCTACAAGAGTCGCCCTTGGCTCGTGAGCAATGCTTTGAGCACCCCAAGTCTTTGCTGTTAAATAGGGTAGCATAACGGCTAGAGTACATGTTTCCAGTGCAGAGGGTCTACGGTTCCAGTCCGACTCGAGGCTTTGACTGAATGCTCCCTCACTGTCCACCCAGCAGCGAATGGGTACCTAGTGGCAACACTGGGGGGAAAAAGGCGACGAGGAAAGAGCCGATAGTCCAGGATAAGTGTCCTCTCTAACAGGCACTCCCCTACATACGAAAGTAAATGGGACTTCACCTTTACTACAAGAGCAAAGAGCCCCAAAATTAAAAACCTGTACATACGTTCTAGAAATTAAACATTTCTCGCTTGCTTTCACATTGTGGTCTATGAGTGCATCATTAAATGACAAGCTCTTTCTTCGTAAACCATTACGGCGCTTGGGTGATTCCACCTTGTTTGTAGCAGCTCTAAATGCTTGAACATTTATTAACTGTTCATGGGTATTATTTTGCTTTTGATCTAGTAATCCTAAGGAGAGACGCAGCAAATTAACAATATTGCAAAAAACTGGGATCAAAGTAAACAGTAATAAAAAACGACAGAAAGTTTTTCACTTTCGCGATTCCAAAATATGACATATTCTCAATACAGCAATTAAAAAAGCCATTTAAAATCAGGTAGCATTCTTCTACTTCTTCGTCTATTGCAGGGCTGTCAAACTCAAATTCACAGTGGGTCAAGATTAAGCAGTGAAGTGAAGTCACGGGCCAAACTCAATACTTATTGAAAAACTAACTGCAACTGATATGTAATGCCTAATCTTTTCATAGAAGCTTTCACTTTGCTTAAACACAGAATCTGGAACAACTAGATCTTGATATTACAAACACTTGAGAAATTAAATTTGAAATAACAGATATAGCATAAACCGCGGGCCAGCTCTAATGCACATTTGATATCGTTTCGCGGGCCAACCATCATTACATTTCGGGCCAAATATGGCCCGCGGGCCTGAGTTTGACACATTTGGTCTATTGCATTATACATTTATAGCTATATAATTTGATGCCTACTATGGAGCACTGAATAATTATGTGGGATGATTGGGGGAAAACTTCCTGAAAATTAATATTTAGGGGGTCGGAAAAATAGAAGCCATATATCTTTCGATGAGCTAGTTGCATAATTTTTTCATATACTAAGAAGTCTAAGGCAGAAAATAATAAATAATGTTGATTTGACTGAATAAACTTAAGAAGAAACTCTATATCTAGCATAAATCCTCGAAAATAATAATTGGGGGGCTGGAATAACAGGGGGGACTGGAAAAAATGCGAAAACTAACAATCGGGGGGGTCATTATTCGGAACTCGAGAGCCAGGCTACATTCTAGACCCTATTTGGGCCAGATCTGTTGTGATCACAAATCTTTGTAAATACTCACCATTTGTAATTTGGCGAGTTTTTGGCGAGTTTTATGAGCACTTGCGCCAGGATTACCCTAATTTTACCAGCTCAAATGGTGAGCCGATTTTGCTAGAATCTGTGGCGAGCAAAAATCCCAGAACGCATACCGATTCGAGAGCATGTAAATTTTCTTTTGTTTGCGTTTGTATTTTAGTGGTTTCAATGGGAGGAGTCCCTTGAAAACCAGCCTATCTGAACAGTGGCCCTCCTTAGAAAAATGAAAATGAATTGAAACGAATCAATTGAGCAATGAGATATAACTCAAACGGTCATTCAATAATCTGTAGGTATTTCAATGAGTGGGTCAAAGAGTGAACCAATGGGCGAGTGAGGGAGACAGTGAATTTTGTAATTATAACGATATAGCGAAGAGTAAATCAGCGAACTAATTAGTGAGCTTGTAAGGGGCCGGTCACACATTACACATATTGCAAGGGGGCGAGGAGTCATTTGATTTTTGTGACAAAGTGCGACAAAGAGTGGGTGGGTTCTTTTGGAGTGTGATGTCACATGTTTTAAACAACTCGATATTTAGCACATTTGGCTTCATAATACCAGCCTGGTCCTGTATTAGAACGAAGTTGGCTCTACGTCAAAAAATAATCTGTCAACCTTATTTTGTTGCCATTTTGGGCTTTTCCACTTGTTTATTTTCACCACTTTCAATAAAAATGACATAATAAACACATTACTACGAAAACAGAACGATTTCTTATTGGAATTCATAATGTGACGTCACACATTGGGGGGGGGTGGGTGTCAAAAAATGCTGAACCTACTGTGACGTAACTTGTGAATGGCCCCTATGCGAGACAGTGAGCTAGTCAATGAGCCCGTCATTTACTGATTTAATGAATGAAGGAAATACATACCAGCTGAAATTCTTCGGGTCAATGGTTGTTTTGGTATCTTCTGTACATGTGGAGATTCAGGTATATCAAAAGGAAATTCCATTTTATCACGTGGAGATTCGACCATATCTCGAGTGGCTTGAATTCGTGCCCCGTTCATATTTGATTTGATCGGTGCTAGTTTATATGGAGAAATTGGTTTCTTGTGCTAAAAATATGACAAAAATATCATTCCGAAAAATTGTTAACCGTTTTCTGCAATATTCTTAGGCGTCTAGCTAGGAATTTTCGAGGACAGGAGTATAGTTGAAAATGGATACTTAAGGGGGTATACCCAGTATTTAACTGAAGACCTTACGTAAGAGAGTAACAGACACCAACTCTTGCCAGATATAAGGTAGGAACAAAATTGCAAAAAATTTGCATAGAAACAATAGATTATTGTTATTGTTGTCATGGAAACCAATAACAAAGAGTCATAAACTGGGGGTTTCTTTTCAAGTTTTTCTTCCTAACAGCTAAATAAAATAATGCTTCCATGGTATCAAATGAAAGCTCTTAAAACACTTTGTGCAATAACAGAGAGTTTTTTTAAAGGCAATGTCATAATTTTTTTTGATAATGTGTTGAATTTTCCATGAAATCTTTGAAGTTTAACATAACAAAACTAGAGGTTGATACAACCCAAAACAAACCTTTTTTGAGATAAACTCTCTGTTACTGCAAAGCTCTACTAATAATAAATCTACTGTCCAAATTTCAAGTGAAAATATTTATTATTGTGGTTATAGCTTGGGAAATTGCAACAGCACTTACGGCAAAAATCAAGTACTGAGAAAAATGCAAATAAAGTTTTGGTTTTCAAAAAGCCCCAGACTCATAAACTGTCCCTTCTATTTCTTGTTGTTGATCCTCCTCATCCAATTTCCTTTTTCTTCTCCCTTGTCTTATCCTCTTTTCTACCTCTGAAATTCTTCTTTTGCTCTGATAAATCCTGTAATAATCTCTTTTTTCTAATGATTTCTTTGTGTGATCACTCATACCAATGCCTACATAGCTTAAAACATTTTGTAGCTTCAAGTAGCCATCATTGTACACTATTATTGCCAAAGAAGCACATAGATTTATTGGAACTGACCCTACATATGTCTCTTTTGGACAAATATGCCATAAAACACTGTTGAAGCTCTCTGCAGCATTCTGAGTATAGCCATCTACACAGCGCTGAAGGAGATTGATAGAGCTGAGCCGGTCAAATATAGGTTTGATCTTCAAAGCAACAGCTTTTGGCAATGGATTCTTATGATGGTGAGGTTGAGAAGAGGTTGATAAGTTTCTTTGAAAACTACACCAGCTGTCTTTTCCTTCTGGGCATAGGGTGTGATTGTGCAACTCATCAGTAGAGACTCTGTGCCACAAAATTGCATCAATTGAATTCTTCATCTGATCAATGTTCCCAACATTTCGTCTTATTGCAAGGCCATAATATACCTGCAGTTGATCAATTTCTTTACTTGTTAGTCTACCTTTACCACCAATAGTTTTCCCATCTGCTAATTTCTCATTTCCACATGTTGCCTTTAATCTTCTCAGGCTGTTGCCTACTCGTTTCTGTACATGGCCAACACATTCTAACTTTGAAATTTGAATGTTCTCTCCATATGGCTTTTCCTTTGAAATAGTTTCAAATGTTTTGCTGTCACCATCTCCAATTTAATGAGTGTATCTCATATTCCTTTTTGATATAGACCTGTTAAAAATTCTTCTGACACCATCAACTTCCATTGCTGGGGATGAACCAACATAGTTCTTTGTACAATTATGCATCAATTTCATTTGATCAAAATTTACAGAGTTAATATCAAGCTTTTCAATAGCTTGGCACCCTTTACAATATTTTTTCAATATTTCAAAATCAATAACCTTGCCTGTATCAGCAGATATGCAAGAAACACCTCCAATTAGTGAAGAAAACCCACGTTTCTGCCAGGTACCATCAAACATGCACTTTGCATCAAGAACAGTATCTGGACATGGATTTAATTCCTTTGCAGCTTCCAACATACTACTATTGGCAACATTTTCTGCTGCTTTCTCTAATTTTTCAAGGATCCTCTCATAGCTGGATTGCTTCATTGCATGAGGCATGCCCAGTATGCCACAGAGCATATTCATGCCACTTAGTCCCTTACCAATAAGACGCATGCCAAGAACAAATCGATAATTTGCCTCATATGTTTTGGGCCCTGGAGATCCTTTCTCAGTTTCATCTCCTGTGCATTTCTTTGATGTTGCAAAGCTGTTTGTGAATCCACATAATTCACAAGCAAATGAAAGCTTTCTTGCAAGACCTTCCTTCTTTCGTTCCTTTATAATCAAGTTCCCTTGTTTACAACTTATGCACACAGCTGACTTGGCAAGTACTTGCTCCAAAATTTCGAAATCTATCATGAAAAAGCCTTTAGGTTTAGGAGTGAGTTCTTCCTTTAACACATTTGCTTCTCTTTTCTTGGAAATGGAGGCTCCTCTGCAAAGCTTCTGCTCACTTCGAGATTTTTTTCTAGGTGGCGATATGCAAACACCCAACTCTTCAAGGCTTGGCTGGACTAGGCTACTTGACTGTTCGAGCAGAGATTCCTTTTCTATGCTTAACTTTTGATCCTTTCCAGTCCTTCCCTTTGCTTCCCTTGCGAATTTAAGTTGTTTCCTTCTACTCTTTGCCTTCTTGGAACGATATTTTGATTTTATTTTCGGATTCTTACTAAAATCTGTCGACTTTGAAGTTGACTCTCCGGGTGCATTGCCAGCCATTTTGAGAATAACTGGATATGAGGCTACCACAAGGATCCAAGGTACAAGGGCAATAAAAGTACACCATCGACAGGCAACTGCAAGTATCAAGAGGGTGCTTTGGGGATTACAAAATTGCAAATAATCCTCAAGAAACATTAGGCCATTGGGTTTGTGCATGTGAGGTGTATCTCAAAAAAGCTTCTTTTTTGGTAAATCAGTTGCATATGCAAAAAACTTCGGTAAATATTTAGAATCTTCACTAAATTTAGGTCTAGAAAAGTAGTTGTTCAGAAAATGACCAAAAATTTCATTTTTCTGCATTTAAATACTGGGTATACCCCCTTAAGTTCTGTTACCAAAAAGGATAGAGGTTAGTTGCACCCCTGATTCTGAATACTAAAAATCTTCAACACACAATAAACTCGTGGTTTCAATACTTGAAAATTCACTAAAAAGCCCTTGATCTCCTCTCCCCCAAAGGAACTGGCTCTATTAGATCCTCAAAGGAAGCATTTCTATGATTAGCAATTCTGAGAATACGCAATGTCTGCCAAAAATCTTGGAACACTTGTAATATTGCTGTTGCTCATTCAGTAGCACCCATTCAGCTGTTGCTCATTCAGTAGTGTTAAAAGGTACATAAAATTTCGCTATGCTTGCAGACACCCCCCCCCCTAAACACTGAATTCAACATTGTTTGGGGGGAATTTCAATCGCTCGACATAGATAAGAAAACTAGTTTAATCAGAAATCATACATTAATTAATTGATGTTCCAAGAGCCCTTGGAGGAGATTGTGCGTTCGTTTTACAAGAAACAAATATTAAGTTTTCATCCTGAATATTCTTAAAAACCTTGTAAAATAAATCAATTTTTACTTACTTATCTTTACTAACATATGAATAACGAAATGAAATGTTTCTTCAATGTTTCTTAAATTCTTAAAACTTCCAATAACAATGGCTGCCCGTACTAGGCACATGTGATGCAACAATTAGAGTGATCAGGCTTTGTACAGCATATAATTCTTGTTGCTTCTATTTTGCTTCCAGCTCTATCGGGGACGAAACTCAAGGAGGATGAGTTGCCGGTGCATAGTCTAGGTAGTCATTTTCTTGGAGCACTTGCACTATTTCTGTTACTCATTTAGTACTATCCCTCTCTCCCCCTCAAAACAATGTTGTTATATACAGCGTTGACAAGTACAGAAAGGGTCGCTATGCTTGTAGACCCTTCTCTGACAAATAAACACTTAATTCAACATTGTTTCTAGAGGGGGGACTTCAATCGCCCGATATGGATAAGAAAATCATTTTTATCAGAAATCATGCATTAATTAATTGGTGTTCCAAGGACTTTTGGTAAAGATTGTACATGCGCATGACAAATTGGAACTGTATTGGTACTTTATGGCACGTGTAGACGAATAAAAGTTCCAATTGCTACCTTTTTACGCGGATTGTGAGTATTCTTTGGTGAACTTTTCTTCGCCTGCAACTGTGGCGATGCATGAAGAAACCCATTTGGAGGAGTCACTGACATTTGAGGTTGATAACGCATTTCATCCTCACTTAGCAACATTTCAACCTGGATATCTAATGAAAAAGTAAGATAAGGGATTAGACATATTTTTGTAATGCAGAACCTATATTCTTTGACAAAAGCAAAACCAGTGGTATCGTGGAGGGGGCTCAGGGGGAATGAGCCTATTTCTTAAAATTACGAAAGATTTTGGGGGGCTGAGCCCCCTTCATCGAACATATTTATACTGGGTAAGTGCTTTAACCATGTACTTAGCAACGGAGGTAAAGGAAAGGTATGCTCCAATCAATAAAAGAAGAATGCTAAAACCCTATGTTGGCTTTCCCTTCAATTTATATTTTCACATTCGCAGTAGTAACAAGAACATTAGTTTTATAAATGCAGAAATGGGCGCGGTCCAAGGTGTGGTCCATATATTTCCTACAACATGGTCCCCCTTGCTACAGTTTTAGGACGACAGCGCTGCTCGGAGCAGAACTCCAATGAAAATATAATAAAATATATATGCAGATATGAGTATGCTTATCCTTAGGTGCTCTTGGCACTGGAGGATCCTCCATAGACTCTTTCAGAGAACTACTTAAGGCAGTTGACTTTGGCAGCAAAATGCAGGAGGCTATCCTGTCTAGGATCATGGACATCACGATAAGATGCACATATTACATATTCTGCTCCCGCAACAAGCCATGGACAACTCCAAAATTACACGGCACGCAAATACTGACCTCAGAAATTAAACAGACTTTAATTAATTGCAAGACTTTTAGGTTTTGAATCCCGAAGAAAATTAAAGAATGTGACTGCACATACACTTTAAATGCGTGCGTGCATGCGTGTGTATGTTCGTGCGTGCGTGCGTGTGTGATTGTGCCTTCGTGCTTGCATAAGTGCGTGTGTTTGTTTGCAAGCAAGTGTGTGTAATAAAACGCGAAAGTTTAGATTACCTTGGCGAACCACTAAATTTCCTGCCTTTTCATCATCACCTGACGAATTTGAGTCGCCATCTGAGTATCGCACTTTGAAAGTCAAAGCATCGTCACACGCATCCTTGAGCGACTCTAGATCGTCCATAGCATTCAACGGCTTATCATAATCAACCTGTGCTACTTTTTCTATATTCGACGTCTCCTTATCACGTGATGAAGTACGATAGAAAACATCTTGCTCTATGTTCGACATTGCTTCTTTGTGGCATGAAATCTTATCGATAGAATTACTGTAGTCAGAAAAGCTTTCGACTGGAATTAGCACATCCTGCGGCCTTTGAGGGTCATAATTTTGAATCAATGAAACACAGTCTTGATGATTAAGTCTTTTAGCATAAACATTTGGTGTCACTCCATAGTTATCGGTTCGGTTGTGCTTTACTCCAAGCCTTAGAAGTCCTGCCACGCAGCGATTGTTCCCCACTGCACAGGCCCAATGCAAAGCCGTCCTGCAAAAAATGTCAAATCTTATCAGTTGGCCTAGGTTAGCTCGAGCTGGGAGCATGAGCAAACGTAGACTGATGATCTGTAGAAAGTTTAAACAGCTAATTCAGTCTAAAGCAGTGGTACAACCTACATAGGTTGGGGCTACGACAACTGCTAAGGCCCCCCAAGTTTTGCGGTTCTGAAGAGCCCCCCAGATGTTCTCAAGGGACACGTGCTTTGTGCTATGGCGTCATACATTTATGATGTCTCAAAATATCTGCAATTTTTAACCCCGTCCCCTTTAGTAGGAAATGTTCTTTAATATTTAGACCCCCACCTAGGACGTCTAAATTGTATTACCCCCCC
>WIPJ01002270.1:19830-40333 GCA_018155075.1 Cassiopea andromeda | reverse complement strand
AACGAAAACATAACGTGGATTTAACTTACCGACTAGAACAAATGTAGAATCTTCGCAACTATCCTGAACCGTAGAGCATGAAGCAGAAGCAGCCATTGCCTCGATTCCACGCAAAAAGCAGTGACGTATGTTTTTTAATGAATAGGTCTATGGTTGAAGCAGATTCAACTACAATTTCAAATCGAGGTTGATATAGAGCAACAAAAGGGAAAAATGGAGACCAGCAGCCCTTCAATGGCGACGCAAACTCCTGCCGATATGTCAAACGGCAGTGTACAACAGCAGCACTTTTCAGTACAGTCTGCAGGAACGCAAGCAGTAAGCATTGTTACCCAAGACCCATCAAAAGGTGTCTATATTGTCGACCCTTCACAACAACATGCTACCCTACAAATGTTTGGCGGCGATCAACGACTTATCGCTGCTTCATCAAACCAAGTGGAACTCGCCAATACATCGAATACATCTGCTTCAGCACAGACTATTGTGGTAAGAGAGATTGGTTTTCTACAAAGTAGGCAGTTATTCAGTTGTCATTACGAAACTTCTTTGTGCATTCAAGTCTTATTTGGTAGATAGTCCAGCGTAGTACATTCCTGCATTTAAGATACACTGTTTTAAGCTGTTGTTGTACGCTTTAAAGATGGGTTTGATATATGTGGTTGGTTTCTTAACATCTATGTTGTTTTTACAGATGAATGGCCAACAAGTATTGGCCCAACGACTCCCTGTTTCAATGGAAACATTTGATGAGCCATTGTATGTGAATGCTAAACAGTACCACAGGATAATTAAGAGAAGGCAAGCGAGGGCAAAGCTAGAGGCAGAAGGGAAAATACCAAAACAGAGAAAGGTCCTGATAGTTTGTCATAAATCCTTTCTATATGTGATATCAGCTAGTTTTGTGGTAATGATCAAATAAGTTAGTCTATAATTCCTAGCAAGTTATGTGTAGGAGTGCCAAGATTGAAAAGGTTTTTGTGTGTAGCTGTATTATTAACTCCTTATTTAGCATTTCAGCTGCAGTTATAGCCACATGCTTCTTGCACCCTATTTTGTAACTGATTGTGTGGCACATTCTAGCAGACTACAGATGCATAAATTTGTCTAAAATTTTTCTCAGCACCTGGATCTCCAAACGTTCTAATCTGGTAGATAGAGATTGGTTATAGTGAATAGAATCCTAGCTATGTATACCTAGCTATGTAGCTTGTTTTGTTTTCATATTTATTGTTAGTCAGCTTCATTTCAGAACAGTAATAGCTAGGAACATGCTTGGCATTACGTGGTGGTTAAGTTTGTTCTGGTACATACTGGATGAGTTGAAACACAGTCAGTTTCTCTGCCCTCATCACTTACTTGTTATTTTTCTATTTATTTTAGAAATATTTGCATGAATCACGCCACCAGCATGCATGTCGAAGAGTTAGAAGCAATGGCGGTCGTTTTGTTGGCAAAATTGGGGATGAGCCTTACGACAATGAACAGTCATATCTAGATGAGCAAGGAGTCGACCATAAAGTTGCTATTCAACATGATGTTATGTCAAACACCTCAACGCAGTCTGTGACATAGGCTATTTCAATAAAGCAAAGCAAGAAAAGAGCTAGACTGTGGAAGTGGAGCATACACTGCTCAGCTTTAGTTGCTCACATACAAATGGCAAGGGATTTCCTTCTAAATCAAATGGAATTTTCATTAGAGCTTTACATTCAAGAGTTCCCTGCATAATTTTCTGCAAGGACTTTCAACAAAAAAAGTTTGGAAATTGTTCCCAGGATTTAGTACTTTTTCCACATCTGCTAGTCTGCTCTAGATTGTATCGGAAGACTGTAAAATTTGAAGATTTCATCCCTAGTACCAACTTGGCTATTCTGTAAATAGTGAGACATAGAGGTAATTCCATTAAGATTGGGAAAAAATCAAGTTTGAAGTTACTGGCAGGAAAATTAACATTTCATCTCCTAATTTTTTAAAATTTCTTAGTTATGATTCATCAAGTAAACTAATTATCTGACTGAATATACTCAATAGTCCAGAGAAGGAACTTTTTTGGCTTTGCCAAATTTTCTGTAAAATTTAGAGAGGAAAGTTTTATGCAAAGGGAAGAATGGTTTATTGAAATGTTTATTTTCTTTGAAGTGGCATATAGTCATATGCCATGAAATAGGGTATAACCAAAGTTGTGTTTTTATGTGCTATGGGCATAAGTCTGACATGCCAGGATATTTCAAATTAAAATTGATATGGTACTCTGGAGCAGTCCGATTTATTCTCATTCATTGTTATCTGCAAAATTGTTGCAGTTTCCTCATCAAATTTACATTCTCTATTTCTGGTTTGTTCTGCCAAAATATTACAAGTTCCATGTTTCAAAAATCACATTAGCCATTGCAGAAAGTTTATTTTCCTTATTTTTTTGAGCAGCTAGAGCTCTGGCAATGTAAAAAGTCAAGGTACAATCTTGTTGTGCCTGAATGTAATGCACCCTGTCCCACAATTTGAATGCACTCAGGTTCAATAGAGGAGTACCGAATGTCTAGTTGTGATGTAATCTTGCAATATTGATGTGCTTTTACCACAGGCAGGAGAAAATCTAGAATGATGGGCTTCACACTTATCCCAGTTGATGGTGGAATTGCCTATAAGCCTAACTTTTGTATCTGTACTATGTAAAGTAACTATCTTTGTGGTTCATTTATTGATAGATTCCTCTGCAACCACCCTGTTGTTATCAGAGGTATATCAAAGGAAAGCAAAAGCAAAACTTTTGTCTTTATTGTCTTCCTCTCTTTGTTAATTTTTAGAAATTAAAATTATCAAAATTTATGCAGGATACTTTTTAGTATGCATACTTTTCCTATCAGATCCATTTAATGTATTGTCACCCCATCTGTTTTATCCCATAATTATTTTTTGGCCAAGCACTGATCAGAAGCAGAGCCAGGTTGATTTCTATCCAGTGCTTATATCATCAGCTGCTCACAGCTTTTTGTCAAAACTGTAATGGAATAGAAGTTTATTTTTCGTTAAAAGTGTATCTCAATAGAAAATTGGGGTAATATTTCCAGTTTTTTCTAATAGTAACTCTTTATCAATATCAATTAAGATAAAATCCATGCCATACAATGAGCAGATTCTTTACATGTATAAATGAAGTGTTTTGAAAAATTCTTCCATTACCCATTTAGTTCCTATATTTCAAACTCAAAACTTTATAACACCATGTGCCACATGCCATAAGCTTGTTCTGTAAACTAATGCTTTTTAGTCTGCAAAGTAACTCATTGTTTTTGAGACAAGACTGTTGGTACTGAATTGACTTTTCTTATCTGCTACCATCCATTCAGCATTTTATTCAACTTTCTTAACTGGCGACCTCTAACAATCACTGGTTTTCGTAGTCGTCTTTTTTGATTTGTTGACTTCTTCCTCATATTATGATTTTTTCCTGACCTCCATCGCTTTAATGCACCACAGCCCAGTCTCTTAAACCTCTTGACAACTGACTTCACACTCTTTTTTTTTCCACGTTTGCTGATTAAAGTAATGTTCCTTTGAAATCCAAATATCTTCCAGTCTCGGTGACCATGTACCAATTTACTTTTTAAATGATCAGACCCAAGTAGTAAACTGCTGTGGTAGCACTGTCTGTAACCAAAACTGGGTGCAGCTTGAGGTACTTTGAAGCATGTTATTGATGTTGCATAAGCCCTTCTAAAGGTGTACTCTTTGCTTGTAAATGCTAGAAATAAAATGGAAATAAACTAAGCCTTGGCAGAATTCATAACATGCATAAAAGAGCTGGTTTGCCAAGGATGGCAGCTTCACACACAAGACAATTCTCATGAACCAAAATTATGCATGAAAATTTGGGCTTTGCATGCTGGCATGCCAAAAGATGCCTTGAATATGGCAACAACTGCCTAATATGGAAAGAAACTGATGTGCATCAGACATGTCTAATGAACAGACTAGATTGGAAACTTTGCTACATGCATGCATCATCTTACCTGTGAACTAGCCTTTGCACTTTCCAATATTAGATGCATACAATCAGTGTAGTGGTTGTCTGGCCACACATTTAAAAAGGGGAAAAGTCAAACACGTCAATTCATAAATATTTTGAAATCTGATCTGCACAAAAAATTGTGGGAGTTTACCTTGGACACACACTATGAATTCTTGACAATTGAAATTGTTTGTGCAGTAAACAAACAGGTCATGAATTTGGGAATAATTGACCAGCATGGAAAGAAACTGATGTGCACCAGACATGTCCACTACACAGGCAGAAAAGTAGTGCACAAAAAAGCTCATTACCTATTTAGTGCAAACTGCTCTTTGCTGCATAAGGTTTTATATACTAATTAAACTGTCATGCATAAAAAGCTTCAAAATTGTTGCTGTTCAGTGCACAACCATCTTACTTTCCACATTGGATAATTGCAAGAAGGCATTGAACAACACATTAGCTTTTCTTTATCAACAACCTAAATGTTTACCTCTGGACTGCTACTACCAAAATAGTCGCAATATCCTTTTGCAATGGAGGTGCATTAGCATGCCAGTACAGATAAAGTCTTGATTGATAGGGACAACAAATTCACTGACTTTTAACTAAAAACACAAATTTACGCTGAATTTTTTCATGAAAACCTACACTTTCACCTGAATTTTTATGGAAAGACAACCTTTAACCACTAATCTATGGGATCAATATTCAGCTTTTGACACAGTCACTATTTCTAGCATGGTGTTAACAACACCTTTGACTAATGACTTTAGAAGCCAACACTAATCAGCAATTTTCTTGGATTGATCAAATTATAACGCCAAAGATAAAGTTTAACAACGACAAACTTTACAACATGTAAATTAAAAACTTCAACATTTCAGCTATGATCAAAAATGAAATATTTTCCTGACCTACAGTACAAAAGTGCTATTTTATCCTGACCATTGCAAGCTTCCATGACATTTCTGTCATTACCTGACCTAAGCAAAATGGATACCTCCCCCTGACTTTCCCTGACTGTGTAAACCCTGGACAATGAATTCAGTAGGACATCCAAGTTGAAAACTTGCACTCACTCGCTGCTATGCAGCAATGGAAACTGTCCTAGTCCTATCAAATATGAACTGTACTTGCACCTAAGAAAGTTTTCCATGTGCTTTGTGCCCTTTCTCTGTAGTAGTATTCGCTTCCTTCTGCTTTAATAAAAAGCCATATGATGCATCTTTTCTTCTCGCATGCATTTTTGAAAGTGCGATACACTCTTTGGTCTATATTGCAGTCTCTCTTGATTTGATTTCATGTGATTCAAACAGGCCCATTATGAAGTAACACTCTTGGGATGCGGCACACAATAAAATTTAGCTAGGAAGATGGGGAGAGGGAGAAAAGGGCGTTTGGGGGCCAAACCCTTTACTTTGGCTGTAAATGTGGCAAATGCCCTTTTTAGTGCCACAAAGCTCTCAGAAAAGATATGAAAATAATGTAGTGCTTTTGATGTCTCATTCCAAGAAAATGATGGTAAGAGGTTTTGAATTTCACTTTTTATTGATCCATCTTGTTTCAAAAGGAAGAAATGCATTTGAACTGGTGATTCTTGTTCTTAAACAATGAAGTCTCCTACCTTAAACAGGTTAATCATTACATATTCAAACTTTTACAACCACACAGCAGACTCATTCTATCACTCAAAAAAGTGGCTTTCACTGCACCTCAGCTGACAATTTGCAAAATTTATTGTGAAGTTGTAGGGTGTGCTGATGAAGCTTTTCTAAGCTAAATGCTTTTCTCAGCATATCAAATGCTCTAATACAGGTTGCACTTTTATTGTGTCTACCAGTTGCAAAAGCTCTCAAAAGATAGCACGACTTGCTGATTACAGGTGAGATCTGCCGACAAAACCTTTTGTATGAGTGGAATGACATTCCCCAAACCCCCCTTAGATAGAGCTTTTGGTTCAACTTGAAAGAGAGCGTTATACTTATCACCACTGAGACACTTTACAAATATTGCATTGATATCAATTTTAATTTGCAGCTCACATTTCTTGCAACTTGGACCTGATTTTGGATCTGCTAGCAGCTCCCACCTTACCAAGTCAAGCCGCTCGCAGCTACGCGTAGGGAAAACATACATGTTTTCCAACCTGGGCCCGGATTGGATTTCTCCCCGGCGCATATCAGCAGTCAACTGTGATTGCAGCGGTGCAATCCTTATATAATGATTTCCAGCCGCGCAAGTCTTCTAGCAAGATCATTTTATACGTTACTTGTTACTCCCAGACGCACACACACTACTCCCAGCAGCGCAAAATTCTCATCCAAGCTACTTGCAGCCGCGTAAATCCCCTCGTGCACTTTTCAAAGTTTCCAATCTGGACCTGGGCTTGGAACTCTTGATTATAATACATTCAACTTTTGCCACATACACTTATTTTGATTGAGGTAGACTTCCAAAGTATAAACATGAGGTAGTAAATTATATTTATACAAACACTGAGCGCCGATCCTGCGACATGACTTGAAGACAAAAGATAGCATTGAAACTGTGGTCATTTTCGACAACAGACACACCGTCCCTGCTGTTCCACTGGCAGCTCTATTTCAACAGCCTCGCAGTGAGAATGTTGTTGCTGTTGATTCAAGATTTTTTCCACACGAGGGACATGTAAGTGGAAAGAGAAAATCTTTTGAAAATGGGAAAAAATCGGATTTCACGCGCTGCAAAGCCAAAACACAGATGGAGGAAGGGTGATGCATGTACTAGCAATCCGCAGGTCCGAAAATACCGTGATCAAGTGAAGAACAGCTTGCTACTGCCCTATCAAAGCCCATCTAGTCTTGTAAAAACAGGTCTGTGTTGATCATTTGTATTTCCAAATTTAACACTTACGGTTTAAGAACAGACAAAAATACGCAAGTCTTGGGCAGGAACTGTTTTCAGGACAGGGGCAGATCCAGAGGGGCCACTTGGCCTCACCCAAATGGTAATATTACCTATAACAAACAGCTGTGTAAAGAAACTTCCCACATGAAATAAACAATAAAATGAATTAGATGTTCCCCAAAGCCCAGCTGTGAATGATCCACCCCTGTTGCAGTACATTAATTTTATGACGTTTCTGTTGACTTCTTGGTCTTCTGCAAAGACTGGATGAACAAAAAATTGAAGTGCCTCAGTTGGGGGTAAAGGCTAATTATATGCAATTGGGGGCTGAGAATGGGAGCTTGTTGTGATTACTTTAAAGCTTGATATGCTACACATGAACTGGCATCTTGGTAGTTTTATAGAACCAAGCCAATGGAATTTAATTCCCAGACAGGAAACTTTGATGAGTGCCTGCAATATCTTCCCTGTGCACTTGCTTTGTCCGCCTACCAATATTGGGTCACATGATTAGTGTAAAGGTTTTCTGGCCACATATTTGGATGAGTGAAAAGTGAAATGCTTTAGATTATTCACAAAAAATGTGAAATCTAACCTGTGCAAAAAGTTTCGGGAATTTACTTCAGAATAGCACCATGAATTCTTAAACCTTTATATTGTCCACACAGTAAACCAAATTTCCAGCCTAGAATAAATGAATATTTGTTGAGATGCTACATCAATTTTAATTCCTAGTTTGCTTTTTTACATCAAAGATATTGCAATATAAAAGAACATGCCTCGAGAATAGTAGTTTTAGCTAGAAAATCTCAGATACATAAACTCTACTGAAAGTATCTCTGTCATATTATACTGTCAATAATATCTCCGGAAGCAATAAACTCTTTGTTTATAAATTTTTGATATATCATTTCTTCCTATAAAGGACTTACTGTGGCTGCTCTATCCAAACACGATGACACAGATCTTGATGCTGAAATTAACAGCGAGAAAACAATCTCCCAGTCCCATGCTTCATCAGCTCCAATTTCAATCAGTGGACTCACTGACTGCTCTAACCTGACCTTTGAGAAAGTGCATAAACTGTGGGCATCCCCTCTTGAACAACATAAACAGGTTTGCTTCACTACTGAGGTCCTTGTGAATTCACATTATGTTTGCATGTTACACATATACATAGCTGGATATTTATTTTCATGTATTTGTATGAATAAACATACATTAACATACAACTAACATTCAAGAAGTACTTTTTCCACACACTAAGAAAGAAATCAAAATTACTGCTATAATATTCCCTTTCAGATATGTGCCGTCCTTGCAGCTGTAACAGAGGTTTGCAAACTTTATTATTAACTTTGTTATTGAAAAGGGACTATTGAAGTCAACACTTTTTCACTTGTCTTTTATCAGATGTATGATGTCATTAAAAAAGCTGATGAGAGTATAAATTAGATGGTCATGATTATTAATGTCTGTAATTTGAATTAAGTTACATGTATTGGATGTTTCTTGATATTTGGTCACATCAACCCTTAAATGTTTGTTAAACGCTTAATAGTTCCAATAATGCATTGTTTATAAGAAAAAAGTTTACAAGACAATGAGGCGCAAATGGCCATGAATCGTAAGATGTTCTTGAGAAAACCACAAGGCTCGGCTTCCAAAATTAAGTGTTTTTGTTGGCAAAAGCTCAATATTATGTCATTATTACATTCAAAATGTTAACGATGGCATAAAAATTCCAGTTTATTTCAGAAAAAGTTAGAAAATTTTAAGAAACCCTCAAGCTCAATTTTGGGCAAGGTTAAGAAAGTTGAGGCTTAAAGAAAGTGATGGTTTTCTTATAAAAAAAACATGTATTAATCCAGACTGCAACTGTGACACAAGAAAAAGGATGCTCAGATTTTGTGGGGCATGTATTGGTTGTTCTTTCTATTTTCTTTCCAGTTTGACCAAAAAAGTTCTTGTAAAACCTGTTATTTCAAGTTTCTTAAATATTTCTTAAGTTTTGCCTAATTATAGCCTCATGTTTCTTCTAGACATTTCTTTATAAAAAAGATGTTTAATGTAATAAAGTCTGGCATATGTATCTTCTATTACAATTTAAAAAATTAGAGAAGCTGCTTCATAATTGTTTCATAATCATTGTTTCTAACAATAGGTGATTAGGGCCAGAGGTGGGAGTGAAACGGAAACAGAATATTTTGGTGCTCTAGTAAGTGATGTTGTTATTAATTTTACTCTTCTATCAAAAGAGATCAAATGCTTGGATGATATGTGATTATAACATATGATATATGATTATGGTCATGCCTGAAATATAATTTGGTAGAGCTTTATGTGTGTTGCTTGTGAGCCAGTTATCCCTTTATTAAGAGTAATATCAGGAGACTGTAGCATGTTTAATGACCAAAGGGTTTTGTGGCTAAAACACGCATATTCACTGTGCAGGAGGTTGATTATGTGAGGTGCAACTCAAGCTATGGGTTAATGCTTACTCATTGCTTATTCTATAGTGATTACCTTATTAGCCCTTTGTATGCTGGCCCTAATTTAATACTACCCTTTGTTACACTGGCTGTTATAACACCAGGCAAGAGATTTAGTCTTCCACCACTTTGGGCCACAGTCAGGGCCTATTGTAAGGAGATTTCCAAGACCACTATGCTAATGATAATGGTGCTGCATTTGCAAGAATTTTAGAAGTGGACAAGTATTTGCTGAATTTTTGGCCTTTTCCATATAGGCTGACTTGATGGCACCCAGGGACACTTTGTTCTCTTGCCCCCCAAAAGTCCTTAAGTGTCCTTGTGATGAGTCACTTCACCTGGATAGAAGATTAGACAAGACAGTACTATTACTTTTTATACACTGCTGAATGGCATTTTTCTTTTTCTTACAGATGGTTGCACTCCAAGCTGCAACTGATGATGAATCTCTGTCAGCCATAATCTTTCTTCTTCATCTTGTTATGAAAAGGTAAAGTGATCCAGATGTCATATTTTACATAGATTATGTCCTTTGAATTTTTTGTCTTAGTCTTTTTTCCTTGTTTTAAAATAGTATTGTTTGTTTCACTGTTGTGGTTTTGTCAAGAATGTACAAAACATTCAAAAGCAGGGGAACATGCATTCAGAGAACCCATGCAAGCAAAATGGCAACTGTGTGAGCCTAAAGAGAGCACTTTATATACAGATTGGTGATAAGTGGGGTACATTACCCTCTGACCCTGGGGCCCTATCAGCAATGTGTTTATTGGGGGCATTGTACTACACCACATCCCCTAATTTGTTTGAAATTGCAAGTATGATCAAATAGTTGGCCATGCTGCAAGATAGTTGGTCACATTGTTTTGCCTGACTTTCTTTTAGTAAAGGTATTTGGTCAAATGCCCTCCCCCCAACAGAAAGTGTCCTGACATATATCGGGCCCCTTTGCCTGTAGTTTCTGTAAAATGGATATTTCTTTCTCTATGTACTACATAAAAGTTTACATTTAACTAACAACTGAGGACTGGGGAGGGAGCATCTTCTAATCATTTCATTTTTGCACCGCTCATATAAGCACAAGCAAGCAATATACATGTTTATTTAAAGAAGGTCATTTAAAATAGAAAGTGCTTATGGTTTGTATTCCAAGTGTGGATGTGCATAGGAGAGATATAATGATAGTAGTAATAACATTACATATCTCCTATGCATTTCCACACTTGGAATACAAGTTGGCTACAGAGAAATAGTTAAAATCTAATGCAAGCCGGCTGATCTTCCTTTTTAAATATGGAGTACCATGTACTTTAGGATGTTGTGCCAACTTTTACACTTGATAAAATACATTTATTAATATGCTTGAGCAGTTCAGATTATGCTATTTGTTATTTTTTGGATACTTCTAGCTACATATTTATGTATAGTTGGTCTCATAATTTTTTTATTTCCATGCCAGTAACCCAACAATAAATCATGAAGTTTAATATAAATATTCAATGTGATTGCTACCTTTAGTACACTAGAGTAAATGTGATTGACCATCTCAACACCTTTACCTACAAAACGTAAATAAGTACTATCCAATTATGCCATGTGAATTAACATTTCTTGCTATTTTTGGCCTATTTTCTACCTTCGAATAGGTAGAAAATAAGATCTTGACCGCTATATTGTTGATGCCAGGTAGTACCATAGCACCCATTAAAACATGAGTTTCTTTTAAATTCATAATAAGAGACTTAATTAGTTCTGTCTTTACCTGTTTCTGGATGTGAATAGTCTTGTTCTCAGGTAACTGTATATTCTCTAATGCACCAATGAAAATGAACCCCCACACCACTCACTTCGGGACACAGGTGGCGATTGGCATTACAATGTTAGCCAAATCAGACAAATACCCCACTTTGTGGGACAAATGTTGTTTAGAAAAGTGAAAAATGCCCCACCCCTGGGGAAATTTTGGCCCCAAATTATCCGTGCGAGAAGCAAATTTGCAGTGGTCGCCATCTTGGATTTAAAGCTACGAATCCCCACCTAATGCCCTACATTACATAGTGGAAGTTCCAATATGTGTCAATCCCCTATGTAGTGCAGACGCAACAATCGGCAAAAGGGCAACAACTCCTCACCAATGCCCCACGTGTTCCGAAGTGGGGAGGGTGGGGATTCATTTTGACTCATGCATAAATGCTGAATGACTAAAACTGCATTCCGTTTTACCTAGTTGATGACTGATTTTCAGAGTACGCTGGGATGTCGCAACCCTTTCTCCTTTGGCAAATCTGCTCCTGTTGTCAAGGCATTTGCGTATGACGTGCGATTGTCCCATCTCCTCGCATCGCCTGGTTTTCCTAACTTTGCCTGCATTTCTATGATTGTACATGTGTTGTGTAATGTAGATAGAGACCCTCTTGTAGGTCAGTCCTTACTGAAGGGCCACCCTCCTTTAAAATGTGAAGTCAAATCAAATATGTGTGTTTCACTACAGGCTACCTCAATCTGTACTACGGCTCAAATTCTCAGAGACATCGAAGCTCCTTTCAACTGTTCTTGCAAAGTATAGCAATTCTGATAAGTCTGCTCTTTTGAAAAACGTAAGTAACATTTCATACTCTGTTCTGTTTGCATGATTTTATATGTATTTTTAGCACAATTCTATACTTTCCCAGTCTTTGGAACTTCGTAAGATAGCTATTTGTATTTTGTTACTTTAGGAGGATGATACCAGTAATATATGTGTAATCTTCATTGCTGTTTTGTGAGATTTTAGTCATGTTTGGACAGCTTACTGTTTGCAATACCTTACAACTAAAGAATTCATCTACCTACTGTTATATCGGAGAGCTATGTTCAGAGAATATGATTCACGTTAAGCGAACAACAACAATTACATTCCTGGTAGGGAACCCCTGTATTAGGCAGCTACAGGCGAACCCGACCATATTTTTTTGTCATTTTCTTGTGTTAATTCTTGGCGCTCTAGTTTATCTCTTAAAGCTATGTCTAAGCTCTTTGTCTAAGTCTTGCCTAACTCACTCTATAATTTGAATCATGAGGTGTCTATCTATATCGAACAGCAACGACGACAATGCAATAATGGCTCCTTCACATGATCGTATAACATAACTATTACCAATGTCTAAGACACTACGCCTTGAACCGTGTATTCAGCATATTTAGTGGTTTTTCGAATCTAGTTATCGAGCGTTCTTACTCTACATGACACATACTCATTGTTTGAGATTTTTTTACTTTTGTTTTCTTTTGCTTAATAACTGCTGCTCAATTCTCATAATTTCAATTAACTTTCAGCTCATTTGCTGTCTTTCAACGCTGCTTTTGAACCAAGAGGCAATTGTTTGGCAAAGCACATCAACGCAGCACCTTTTTCAATCTATTCTTAGTTTCACGACATCAGCAAAGCCTAAGGTAAACTATAGCTGCTATTTCATTTCATTTAGGACACTTCAAAGAATGCCCCAATGGTTTTAGGCATTGGCAATTTGGCCAAATGTTTGAGGTGCAACAATGTGCGGAAACATTTCCAAGACGGTGATTATGCCGTCGAAATCCATAAGAAAGAGTTTTGTCCTTCAAAAATGGCTTTTTGATCATGCAACATGATTTTGGAGACCAGGTGCTGAAAACGTTTTGCTTGGTGTACTTATATCTTTGAAAGTTTTTGCTTCTACTACCCACAAACGAGAGATCTTTGCATTTGTCATTCTGTCTTCGAGAAACAGTCTACTGTGGGGGCACGAAGGGGCAATTACCCCAAATAAAAAATTTTGCATAGCTTTACCCCCAACAGAATTAATGACATGGAGATTTAAACCTATCAAATAGGGTTTTTGACTCCCCACAATGATGGTACGGGCAGGTTTCACTCCTTCATGACATTTCATCCAGCTACATGCTTGGTATACAACTACGAAAGGGTAGATTTTTGAGTCTCTTGCAGAATTCCTTCCTCTGAAAGACAAGAATCATCCATTTGCGCTGGGTTTTAATAACCTAAGCTCCCCTACTTCATTCCGATTAAAGCATTAGTCATTTTAAACATTGGAAACATCTCGCGCTTTCAAATCAAAGTGGCCGTCATTCCTGATTAGTTTTAATTTTATCCCTATGTTTAAAAATTGTAAATTTGCTTCTGTCTTTCTTAGGTGAGGAAAACAGCACACGTGGAAGTTGCTACATTAATCAAAGTGAATCTTGCGAACAAGACTAACCACGTGACTGCCTCATCAACAACTAAGTTTTGTTTACACTATCTACAGCGACAAGATGCAGGTGGGTTTTAGTCATAAAATATGTTTTTGATGAGCGTTCATTTTTCTCTCAGATGGCACTAATTGCCGTATTTGCATATGCTTTACCTTGTTGATTATCAATATTACCCATAGTCCTTTGATGCTCCAACCATAGTACAAAAGAAACTTCCTTGATGTATCTGTTTTATAGTAAATGATATGCTTTCATATGTTAGAGAGGGTACCAGTTTGATAATTCATTTAATATTCTTGTAATTTTGTGGTGGTTGCTAATTGCCCCTAATTGCGTATGGTCAGGGTTCATACTGAGTCTCTGGAAAAACTGGGAAATAGGCCATTTTTTGCGAAAAGTCAGGGAAAACCTGGAATAGTTAGGGAATATTCCATAATTTTTATCAATATCAGGGAAAGCAAATTATTTAGTCCACATATCATGTTCATTAATTCCCCGCATGGCTGTTCGCAAAGTGGATGTTCCATTTGTTGTCAGTAAATGTGAACTCTATCATCTCACATAGTACTACAGCTAGTATATGTGCATTACCTATCTATTGAGCTTCGCTTGCTTTACTTATCTTTGTAAATATGTGAAATGGGGGTCAGGGAAAAACTGGGTTTTTTTGACTGTCGTTCAGGGAAAAGTCTGGGAATAGTCAGGGAATTTTGATTATCGTATTGGACATGAACCCTGATGGTTTTCCTTGTAGATTATCACTATTACCCATAGTCCCTTACTGCTCCAACCATAGTACACAAGAAACTTCCTACAATTTGTTTTGTGGTAATAGATATGCTTTCATTTGTTAGAGAGGGGTGCCTGTTTGATAATTTATTCATAATTTTTATAATTTTTGTGTTGGCACCAATTGCCCATAATTATGCACGGCTTATCTTTGCTACCTATTGCACTTTACTGCTCCGACCACAGTCGGTTTTTGATAGGACACTTACCCTTGGTCATCGCCATTTGAGGTATGGTGAGCAGTTCCTTTCTCACCACCTTTATCTCCCCTCTATTTCTACCAGACCCCCAATTGTCATTGCTATAAGATTCATCTGCTTTCCTCCAGTACCACAAGACACTTGGTCTTGCCGTAGTTGATGTAAAGTGAGTAAATGTAAATGTGCTCCTTCCATTTGTTTATTTTTTGCAGAAACACAAACAATGACCCTTCATATTCTTAACTTTTTGAAGATGGTACTACAGCATTTTCCCACTGAGGTAATTTTCTATTTCTTAATGGACGAATGTTCACTAATTTGTGCCCATTTTTGGGCCACTATCATCCGCAATTTTGGCCATTTTGCACCTCAACGTATATTGGGGACAAGAGTGCGCACGATCCTCATTAAAATATGATTGTAATAAGTACCATCTCTATTATCATTATTACCATTGTGAGTCTTTCCACTGTTATTTTATTTTTATAAACAATTTTGTGCAAGCTCTGAATATCGCAAAGATTTTTTCTCTTTCATTTTCCACTTGAATACAGCTCTTACCCTCCAAGGGCCGCGCCACAAGGGGGTGGGGCCACAGCTCCCCCCTCAACTTTTTCAAAAAAAGAGTTTTTAGTATGCAGGGTATATACCCTAAACCCAAAAGCTGATATAACTTTGGTGCGGCCCCCCACTTTCAAGGCCTCCTACTGTCATTCGCTTCATGAACGATGAACCCTTCTTGAAATAAGGAGGCTGTTTATTTTTCCAGCTAGAGTGTGGTTGCTAATTGCTAAAAGGCATCTCTTTACTTCTCAAAAAGGTTAAGCTACCGTCCCCCCAGCCCATATCAGTCTCACCGCCTGTGACTTTCTTGGAAGCGCTCAAATTCAGCCGCCACCTGTTTATCCGCACTATGGCTGTATCGCGCGTAGTTTTTATTGTAACTTTTTGTTTTTTAGAACCTCAAGGCAGCTGTAGAAGCAATTATGAATCTTATGAGAGCTAGTAACACTGTGAGTTTTTTAGTATGCTACTTCTAGAACTATCCTTTATTTGAGCGTACTTTTTTGACTTCGATAACATTTATTTCGACAACCGAATATGTAGTAATGATGATAATAATTCCGTACTTATTGGATTTACCGCACCCCCTTCGAATAAGTGCACCTCCCGGATAAGCACACCCCTTCCGAGTAAAAATTTGTAATAAGCGCACCCCGTTGATTAATCGCACCTTAGGTAATGATGGAGAGCAAATATATTAATATTCTAGAATAAACACACCCTATATTAATGATGATATTGAGATTTGTTTAACACTCTTTTTCATGCTTTTCTCTGATGTACTCTCTGTTTCGATGAAATTTAGATGAAGAATCTTATCTGTGAAGTTTATGATATGCGCACTCCCTCAAATAAGCACACGCCCTGAATAAGTGGATCCCTAAATTTGGAAAAAGTGAATAAGGACACCGTGCAGTTAATCGAATAGTTTCTGTAGCTAATGTGATGAAATCGGATCGTGGCTCAGTTTGGCTGTTAGCTTTATTGTTTAGCTTTATTATTAGCTTTATTATTATTTATTTACTATATTTGACCAAGCCTGTTCGTTTTTAGATTACAAAGCTGAATTGTCTTCAGACTTTGAATGGATTGTTCACCTCACACCCACCTGAATCTCACCTGCCTGCCACTCTTAATGGAAAAATCATAGTGGTTTGTTTTTGCTGGTTTGCTATGTAGTACTGCAACTGAAAACCCTTCTGCCAGTAGAAACGGCGAAAACGAAAACAACAACGACTTTTTGACGTACTTGCTAATGCAAAACAAGCCTTCCATTATCTTGCATATCAGTTGAAATGAGAGAACGCTTTGTTGTTGTTACGTCTTCTCGTCATCATACCAGCATATAATTGTTTATCACAATTTTTGAAAAACAATCTTGTTTTCAGGCACTGTATGATTTCCAACCCAGTCTCAATGACGTAAATACTGCAGCTGCTTGGCTCAGGGTGATGCAGTCAGCATACAGCAACTTGAGCATGTAAGCTTAACATCTACAGTGTCTACTGGCGTTATTTGTAACTCTCATTCCTATTTCATCATACAATAGCATACATACTATGTTCTTTTGAATAAAGTATTTCATTTTGAGGAATCTACATTCTGATGCCTGTTTTCCTTGTTTTCCATACTTTTTTGCTAAGCCTAGGGTTTTGTTTTCTAGCCTTCGGGAATTCCTTGCCAAGTACTGGGATCTGGGACCTAATGAATTATATTTGTTGTTTTACGTTAGCTTTAAGCATTCTTCTTGCTGAAACTTACGTATGATGACATATCTAATCACAATCTATGAAATTGTCTTTTGTATATGTTTATCAAAAGTTTGTATATATTTCACAACATTGTTTTCTGTTATTCACATTCCCTATAGAGATACTGAGGAAAAGGTTGGGAAACGCGACCCTAGGGTAATTTTTTACCGCCCCTTCCACTAGTTAATTTCGAAAACTTTCACCCTCCCTGCCACATTTGGATGATGTCGTTTGACTTCGTACTACTGAGGTCATTCCGATGACCTACGGATCTCCTTTGTCAGTTCAAGCAACAATTGACGCAAGCATTTGCTGGATTGAGTACTTGCTCATTGCCATCCAATGTTCATTTTTAGTTTTCAACTTTTTGCCGTGTATTCCAACCACCCCTCTTTTTTAAAGTTCGTTACATGGCCCGTGTTCCACATTCCAACCCCAAGCTATTAGGTGGTTAAAAGTTTCACCGAGCCCAATTCTTATCAAGTGGCACCATAATTGATTATTAGGTCGCTTCTGTTTTCATCTCTGCTGCTTTTTGGTTCCACCCTTCATTATGGAGTGCTGACAAAAATGCCCTCTTGTAGCAATAGGGCAGGGGTGGCAAACCCGCCTGGTTTCATGTTGCTCTTTTACTCATCTTTAAGTGTGGATTTCTTATATATGTCTGCTTCATTTGTGTTTAAGAAGATATTAACTTATAAGAGAATAGGATTGGGAGTAATGCTGATGTGTTCCTATGGCTTTGATGTGGCTCTTTGCTGTATGACAGTAAAGAATGCGGCTCTTAGCTTCTCACAGGTTGGCTACCTCTGCGATAGGGAATGAAAATTAGGGCTACTAATCGTAAGATCAAGCAGCCATTTGCGTACTCTTTCGCACCGTTTGGTAGGGGGACCCCGATTCCATATTTTTGAAAATTTCACCACCCATTTTCATTTATTAAATACCCCCAACTAAGCAATTTTTAAAAATTTCCAACCCCCCTTTTACTAACCCTTAGATTTCAAAGTTTTAAAAAGGATAAGTAAGTAAAACACAGCTTTGTCAACGCAAGTCAATATTAGCAACTATGGAAATCAAAACAAACTATTTACCTTATACTTATACAATGTTAATAACTAATTGCTATAGTTTTGAAAAGTATGGGTCCCCAAACTATATCATTGACCCCCCAACTATTAACAACCCCCAAAATTATGCATTTTTAGCAAAAATACTAACCCCCCCTGCTTATTATACTTCCCTTCTATTCAGTGCGAAAGAGTAGCTTAGGGCTAATTCTTTTTTCATGTATTTTCTCACCTTTTAACAATAGTAATCGAAGATTAATACAAGCTACTAAACTAATACATTGATACAGAATTAATACAGAGTAAGTCAAGATGTATTAGTTGAAGAGGATACATGAAAAGAAATCTAGAAGGTCTTTCGAGCCATGTGCCCTCGATTGCAACGATAGGATATCTTTTGAATATATATGATATTACCAGTAATAAACAGAAATTTTTTTTAAAAAGCATAAGATAAATAATAAAAAGAAATGATAAATAGTGCATTTACTTAGAAGTTATATAGAACTGTCTTCGAAATTCAATGGTGTTTGCTAGCAAAATGGTTCATAGTGACACCCTGTACTTTATGATCTAGGTATTATATGTTTTGATTTCCACTTCATGGTCTCTACTTTGTCTGGTTACAGGATCGATGGTGAAAAATGCATTGCAAGCCTTCCACAAATATTCAGTGCCGTGATGACATTTATCCTGTCTGATTCAAGGCAAACTGTGCTATCAGCCTTCGAAACTGCCAAGGTACGTCGCAGTGATGTTGCTATTTGGGCCATCATACATTTTCTATGCATCTTCCTTTGCGTTCCCCTAAATTGTGACTACATGTAGCCCTGAATTGGGACAGTAAGCCCTCTCGTAATTTTTCAACTATTTTTTTCAACTTCACTACACGTCTTTTTTTATAAGAAAACCATAATTTTGTCTGAGCCTCAATTTTCTTAACTTTTCCCGAAATTGAGCCTGAGATTTTCTTAAATTTTTCTTAACTTTTTCTGATATAAAATGACTAAAATGGGTTACACATTCGTTATTAATGTTGCATACTTGAATTTGAATTCCATCTTTAAAATTTTGAATGCAGTAATGATGAACTATCGATTTTTGGCCAATATAAATGTTTAATTTTGAAAATTGAGCCTCGTGATTTTCTTAAGATTTTCTTAAGATTTTGAAAATTTGAGCCTCATCTTCTAATAAACTTTTTCCTTATAAAAAAATACATGTATACCTTTGTTACACAGGGTTTAGGTTGAACGTGGAAAACCTGGAAAATAGGCTATTTTAACGAAAGTCTGGGAAAGCCTGGAATAGTTAGGAAATTTTCTATAATATTTATCTAAGTTAGGGAAAAATCAGGGAATACAGCAAATTGTTTGATCTACATATCGCTTTCGTTAACTCATATATAGTTGTTCGCAAAGTGGTTATTTCATTAGTTGTCAGCAAATTTGAGTTTTACCACTAAGTGCAGTGCTATGGCAAGTTCATGTAGATTGCATATCTATAAGCTTCCATTTTTTTGCTTAGTTTTGTAAATTTGTCCAATATGGGTCAGGGAAGAAGTTGGGTTTTTTGACTATCAATCAGGAAAAAGTCAGGGTATAGTCGGGAATTTTTATTTGCGTACTGAGCCTCGTTTGCTTCTTGCAAAAGATCTGTTGTTAAACTATGGTTGAGAGTCATCCTTGTGGTGCTTGGCTGGGAAAAATTAGAGGATAAACCAATTCACCATAAACGCTAATATAATGCCTTGAGAGGAAATAAAGTTTCAATGAAATTGAAGAGTTCAATTTCATTGTAAATTGGCAGCTGCTATCTTTGTCGCTGTGATTAATTGCCTTGGATTTATGGTGCATTATTACGTGCTAGCTTAACGATTATGGTAAAATATTAGGCTTTTGAGAGAAAATTGGCATTTTTAATTAAACTGTTTGTCGTATTTGTTGATGATGAATAACTTCCATTTCAATTGATCGCTTGTTTTTTATGGTAATTTTCAATTACAACAGGACTTGATCGAACACAGTCTCCTTCCTCTAGCTGATTTACTAGAAGCTGACAAGAATAACAAAGAAACGAGCTCATTTCGTAAAATATTCAGGTGATTAACTTCGAGTAGCTAGTGGTAGATTCTCCACTGTTATTTAGGCATTTGGGGGAGCAGGAGGGCACAAATGCCCTTTTCGAAATGCAATAGAATCCTTTTTTAGACATTAATATAATACAAAAGAAATCAAATGAGCTATAAAAGCGAGCAAAATATGAATGAAAGAGAGCTATTTGTATAGCTGTGTGAAATATAGCCCCTACTAAAGGATGAAGCAAAAATTTCTCAAAGCGGTGTCTTGGGTCCCAAAGAGGCACCAATGCTAGGCATTGTCCTAGAGAGGTGCCCATGCTAGGTGGTATCCCAAAGAGGTGCCTATGCTAGGCGGTGTCTCAAAGAGGTGCCTATGCTAGGTGGTGTCGGAAAGAGGTGCCCATGCTAGGTGGTGTCCCAAAGAGGTTC
>WIPJ01002270.1:0-19579 GCA_018155075.1 Cassiopea andromeda | reverse complement strand
CCTATGGTAAGCGGTGTACCACTGAGGTGCCTATGCTAGGTGGTGTCCCAAAGAGGTTCCTATGGTAAGTGGTGTACCACTGAGGTGCCTATGCTAGGTGGTGTACCAAAGAGGTGCCTATGGTAGGTGGTGTCTCGAAGAGGTGCCTATGCCAGGCAGTGTACCAAAGAGGTACCAATGCAAATCAGTGCCCTTTTGCTCCTGTTGGCCGCCCTTGCTCCACTTTCGTTCCGGCGTGCCTGAGACTGACTTATATAAATGTAGTCTCATCTATTAAAGACATACTTTTAAAAGAATAAAGACGATTTAAGAATGATTTACGAGTAGTGCAAGGCGCAAGCTTCATTGATACTTGCAATTTTTGTGCATTCGAGTTACAATAGTACTTGTAGATTATCGTTTGCACTATCGATACAATATTTATTATTCTGTTCCTCTTTTGATTTGCTTTATGACGAAGTAAAACATCGACAAAAGTTTGCATGTATTTCTTTCATTTTCAGACGAAGTTACATCTTTTGTGCTTAGGAATAATTTGAGAATAGTCTAAAGCTTAAAAGCCAAAAATGTAAAACATTTTGAGGCTAGGTGAAAAGTTAGGTTTTCTAACGAAAAAAGTTGTAGTGGTCCCAGTGAAGGAAGTCCGTATGTCATCTTGCACAAACATGCAACTGGTGAAACTCAATACCAGTTCTTCTGAAGGTAGCTTTTAAAATGCCAAAGAATCAATCTCCTCATCAGAACTTTCATATATAGACATGCTGTCTTCAGTTTTTAAGGCTCATATCTCGTTAAAGAATACATAAACCACATGACCCAAATTTAAGGCCTTTCATTCATTTCGAGTGGATGAAAATTATTGTTGATTTATGAATACTTGGCATCCTCAACTGCTTCGTATCAGGCAGGACGGGAATAGCGAACAATTTCTCTATTATCAAGTTGGCAGGTGTAATCAGATTATCAAAGTTATGATCATAACATCACAAATTTTATCTTATCGCCTATATGTAATTACTGTGATTTATTGATTATTTCATTTATCTTCAATCGAAAAATCAAACCATTCTAATGTTATCCGCTTTCTTCTAATATTATTCAGTGCAATATACTCAAGTATAATTTAATCAAAGATTGCAAACCCTGAAAATCGTTGTTTTATCTGTATTAGACAAATCGAAGTGGGATTGAAGTACAAATACCAAACGTCTTGGGATGTCGTCCTTGATTTGTTATCAATGTTCTTTAAGGTTTGTTTCTTGTCTTCACTAAAAGTTGTTTTTATTCAGGCTCTTATCAAGGAATTGGCGGTTATACTGTTAGGATTTAGTTTTGACACTTAAAGAAAGCATATTGCTCGTGGACTTGGACGGTTTTTTGAAAATAGCTGATGTGATAGATAAGTTTCAGGATAAACACGTCATTTGGGTATCAGTGAAAGAGGTTTTCATGCTAGAACATAAAGTAATTATTCAAAACGTATTTCAATGAAGAAAATAAGTGATGAAAATAATGAAAGTAAAGGATGTAAATGGAAACCGCGAAGGATGTTATTGATAAGGAAAGTCAAGAACGTAATAGAATATGTGGATTCTTGCCAGAAAGAGAGGGATCACCGAACTGTTTTTAGTTGAAATTTGTATAGACTGAGGCTCTGAATTTTCCAATACGATCATTATCAATTTCAGGTTAAGACTTACACTTATTTTAATTTTTTCCCTTTCCTGTCGACAGTTCTGCATCTTGTAAATTTGCAATTTTGTAGGATTTTGGAAGAATCTTTTATAAAGATATGATAAAAGTAAGTTGATTGAGATTTTGCTGTTTTACCCCTTTTAACTTCTGCATCTACGTTTTCTACAACTTTATGCTTGTGTACACCAGCACGAGGTTGTCCGGAGAGTTCAGAGGCTTTGGGTACGAGGCCCCTGCAAGGGAGACACTAGGCCTCCCTGCGGGGCTTTCGACAGATTTTATTTTAGAAGCCCTGAGACAAAAGAGAAACACTGGACCCCCTGCGATCAAAGTGAGCAGAAGAATGAAGGGCTTTTGTATCAACATCAAAAAATTGCTTTCGGTTTTCCTTATGAGGTCCCCAGGTCTTGAAGCTCTAGAACTTATGAGGCCTTTAAGACCTTGAGCGTTTGAGATAACATAGCCCCCTGTTCCCTCTCGGTGGCTCTGCTATAGCTAGTATTGCGCTGTTTAAAGGGCTCATCTGCTGTGGAGATTCCTTCTATTCATCCTCGAGGCGTGATTGAATGTTCACTTTCTATCGATATATCAGCGTTTACGATTAGTGACCTCATGGGAAGACTAGGTTGAAAGAAACAGTGAGAAAAAGAACTTCTCATACTACCTCACATGACGATGACCGGGAACTGGTGTCTTTAGCAAGCACTTCCCCTTCTTTTGAGAGTTGGGCACTATCCTTTTATGCCTGTTGATATGTCTTTTATCAACGTTGGTAATAGCATATAAATGGAGTATCTTAGACTAGCTATATTCAAAGATGGGCTTATAGGCTCCGTAACCTCATAGTTTGGCTGTATTAGTTTAGGGACTAGCAATAGGTACCCGTAGGTAGACTCAATAGCCAGTGGGGCCATGTTGGCTTAGAGGTAGACTTACTAGTAAGTCTACTAGTATAAGGATACTTACTAGTAGTCTTATATGTAGGCTTTGTCAACATACAAGTACGTTTGTAGGTAGGCTCAGTATCATTATAGCAGGGACTCTGAACCTCGTTAGAAGTATTGAGCCACACAGGCTACATACATGCATTCATTGAAGCCATCGTAGTTGACAAAATAAAATTTTCCTTTTTTGTTCTTCATATTCAAAGCCCTTGTATATAACTATATACCGTATTGGAGCATTCCCTCTAGCCAAGCAGAGCACGACATCATGAATTACACAAGTGGATGAACTGAACCACGAAACCTCTGAAACTTATTCACTGAGCCCCTGGCGCTTGATCAAACCCATGTTAAGAACCATTGCCTTATAGGTATTCTCTGTTAATTTAGGGATGGACTTATCGGTAGGCTAAATAAGGCTCTTTTGATTTAGAGTATTTTCTATCTTATGATATTCTCGCCAAAGAAGCCATTTTTGAATTTAGATTTCAATGCCTTGTGCTAAATGTATTGGACACTAATTACATTCTTATCCTTGTACTTATATATTTTTAACAATTTCTTTTTTATTTACTTTTAACGTCCGTTAGTTACTACTAGTTGTTAATACGTAAATAGTCTGTTGGTACTATTTAGGAAAAAGTCTGTTGGTATCAGAGCACGAAAAAGCGGCAACATTTTTAGACGTACTAATTGTTAATAGGTAGGAAACAGATTCTTGAACCATTGCAGACTGCTTAAGTCTGAACAAGCTAGCCTGTCAAAATATTAGTTATTGTTTTTATTATTATTAATGAGTGAAATCTTTTTCAGTGCCTAGTTACCCTTTGTGATTTGCGCAATAATGAGAATTTCCCGTACCTCAAAGAACTTGAAAAGGCTGTTGCTGCAGCATTCAAAAGTATGGGTCCAAGGTGAATATCTCCTTATTAAATAGATAATTTCTTCCTTCATTTCTGCTCTGCTGATGTTATGAAAGTTTATGATTAGAATTTTCAGTATTATGATTGTAAGCTGGACTTTAGAATTTCATATTAGATAAATTTTAAATTTCTGCTGCATCATTCCTCTTGGTGGATCAAACATTAGAATCAAATAATCGGCTAAGCAGTCATTATTTAGCCAACGCATCACTCAATCACTCGAATCATATCATGCTTCTCGCCGTGGTAAAGTGCTGTTGCATGATATGTTGATGTAGCATTTCTGTTTTCAGTTGAGCAAGCTTGATCATGATTGTATTTTCAAATCATTTTTATTCATGTCTGAATTTCTTTTAACTCTAGAGTTGTCTTGGATGCAGTTCCTTTGAATCTGAAGCGAACAGAGTAAGAAGCATGTTCTTTTGCTTTGCTTATCTTGTTTGTATACGAACCCAAGATAGAGTAATATTTTTTTTTCAAACTTCATATAATTGAATATATTTTGCGATACAATCATACACCTCTCTAATTCTAGGTAGTGTATAATTGGCTATTTGCCATTTCTACGTGTCAAAAAAAACTAAGTTAAATACAACAAAAGGGTAAAAACAACAACTGCTACTACTAATACTTCTAAAAATTGTGCATATACGAAAAAGAAAAAAATAAAAGAAGGGAATAATGGTATTAATAATAATAATAATACGAATATTTAAGCAGGATAGCCTATCAGTATATATGTAATGCTGTTATCGTAAGGGTGCTGCTATGAAAAGTAAGCAAATAAAAGGAAAATGGTGACAATAAAGAAAAGAAAACTTAATCTACATTACATGTTTAAATTAAATTTGTATATATGAAGAGTATTATTTATGAGAAATGTTCATTTAAATACGAGGTGAAAGCAGGCTTAGTTTCAATCTTCCTAGCATCGAGTGGCAATTCATTATATATTTTTCCAGCAGCAAAAGCAAAAGACTTTTGGCTAAATTTTAACTTCAGGAGCAATAGCGCCAAAATGTTACTTCTATTTGTAGTGAATTTTTCATGCTTTGATCTTTGGAAATATCCTTTAAATGGATCACAAATATTTTCCTGTATGCAGTTGAAGACAAATTTGCATACACTCTTCTTCATTTGATTCCAAATGCTCGGAATTCGTAACTCTGCGTTTGGAGGATATTTTGATTTTATGATGTTCATGCTTCGCTGTTCAATACTATGCAGCCGCTTTAATTTTGAATCTGGCCAACCAAGTCCAACTGATCCACAGTATGTGAACAGGGGCATGATCATTGCTGTAAGTTCTTAAATAAGCCCCCTAGAGGCTTACTTATTTTTTGGATTTTTGCATGGTGGCTTATTCCAGGGAAGGGCTTATTCAAAGGGGGTTGTAGAAAATGTTTCTAGTAATTGACCTATATCACATTGGAAATTGGTCTATCAATAAGCTACTTTTTTCGATGCTGCAAATACAAGCAATATGGTTTCTCTTAAAGCCATGCGATTAGTAGTTACACGATTTTTTTTTATAAGAAAATCATTATTTTGCCTGAGCCTCAATTTTCTTAACTTTTCCCGAAATTGAGCCTGAGATTTTCTTACATTTTTCTTAACTTTTGCTGAAATAAACTGGCTAGAGTGGTTTACACTTTCGTTAATGATATTGTATACTTGAATTTGAATTCCATCTTTAACATTTTGAATGCAATAACGACGAAATACTGATTTTTGGCCTATAAAAACACTTAATTTTGGAAATTGAGCCTCGTGATTTTCTTAAGATTTTCTTAAGATTTTGACGATTTGAGCCTCATTTTCTTTTAAAAAATTTTTTCTTATAAAAAAAACATGTAATTAATTACTGAAATTTCTTTTTTACCTCTATGAAGCACTAATTAGGTCTCAAATAGTTACAGTCACATTCTTGGGTGGGGGTTTATTAACAATTTGTTACTCTAGGGTAGGGCTTATTTGATGGGGGGGTTTTCCAGCGGGGCCAATTCAAGGATTTAAGGTAACTTCATGAAGAGAAAGATGGTGCCTAGAAATTGCCGTAATGTTTCTTCCAACATGTTTCTTTTCTAGCAATAGCTGCGATTTTCCACGTGCATGGATGCTTCCACTCTTAAAGGACAATATTGAAAATACCGAGTTGCAGTTTTTCATTGACTATTTCCTGCCACTTCTTGCTCACCTCCGCGAAAAAGGTACAGAAGTTTCATTGCAGTCGTCTCTTTTTAAGCTCGTTCTCAGTTATCGGTTGATGTGTCCAAGCATGGTTGGTAGATTCTACAGATCTCCCCTGTACAGAGGTGCTAGCTCATTGCTTTAAAGTAATTTGGAATATACTAAGTAGTACTCGAACATGCTTGCCACAAGCTGTTTAATATACATTGTATAAAATACGTTATTGACGACAAATGGTGCCTAGCAAAAGCCTATCGTTAACGGAATTATGTTTCTGTCGTTTTAAGAGGTATCATCAGTTCAGAAAGGACAAGTTCTGGAAGCGAAAGTTTATGAAACACTTCAACAGCAGGTTCCGTCTATTCAAAATGAATATTTCCTCATAGTTTTCATATTTATATTTAACGTATTTTATTTCCTTCATCATAATACATTGTATTTACGTTCTTTTTCAGTATTTTGACGTGTTGCTCAATGCATTACATATTTAATATTTAGAATGCATATCATGTGATCTTTGATGGATTATATGATCTTTAGTTTATTGTTTGATATTTAGTTCATGTAATATTTAGCAAATCATATTATATTCAGCATGTTGTGTGATGTTGGCCTATAACGTAGTATCACCTTATTATGGCTGCTTGTAAGAAACTCAATTCTTAATGCTTGTAATATTATTTTAGAAGATTAGAAGAGAGTTGCATTGATTCTGTAGATGTAAATGGAAACAACTTTAACATATTTTTTGACATCATTAGTTTGATTTTTGTACCCAGTTTGTCTCTTCTTTTATGCTCTATTGTGAATATTTTGAAAATTAAAGATTTTTACCTGTTTGTAATTTAAATATGGATTTCATACGATGCTCACTTCTATTTACTTATTAAATTTTCTTGTATGATTAGACAATAATTATGTCGCCTTATAATTTTTGATATGACAACTACTTTTGTATGACAAAATGACATTTGCTTGCCTATGCAGACATTCATCTTCTGCTTTTCCAATCATTTTCTCTATTTTCATGTCGTAGATTTGGCTGCTCCTCCCTGGATTCTTCAATAAACCAGTGGACCTCAAGGATGTATGTATACGATGACATTGGATTATTTTACTTACAGTGAATTGATTACTTCATATTCCTTAATCGCAGTGTAAGTCATCTTCACTACTACGCTGGTAGGCCAAATGCCTCTTTTACCCTCAAAAGTGATCCAGGACTTCTTATAATAAGATACTCAATTTGTAATATGCAGTTGATAAAATCGACAGATCTATTAGAGCTTAGTAGCAAGACGACGACAAAGAAGAGAAGCATTTCAGTGCGACTTCATCCTTGAGTGACAAACTTTAATGCATGAGCGACATAAGCGACATGAACTTTAATCCATGAGCGGCAACATAAACTTAAATTTTAATCCATGGGCGATATAAAAATTATAACAATAAACATTTCGACTCCATACTAGAGCCATCATTAGTAGGAAAGGGAAGAAAACTAGGGGGAGGTAACTATTTATATGCTAAGGGAAACTAAGGAGGGATCGAGACACCGGAACTGTCCATAGACGACAATTGATTGGTTGAGGTGGCAGAGGACGTGGAAGGAAACATCAAACTAAAGGGGCATGGGCAAACGTCAGAGGAAAAATAAAATAAATATACTTTGGAAATGCTGGAAGGACTGTATTGCGTTGACTTTTAGGTCCATTGTCAAACTTTTACGCCGATTATAATCTTTTGGTTTATTACTGCATGTTTTTGTTCAATTCAGCAGCTGTTAGTCTGATCATATTTTTGAACATAGAATGACATTTTTTGCACCACTGTTTTCACTCGTGGGTATTGTATTCAATTTTGTAAAAATTTCTTTTGTTTTGACAGTCGTTCAAAAACATTGCACGAATTCTTGGCAAGGCTTTAGCAAATGAAGCGCAGGTTCGATTGGCAATATTGCAGTCACTGCGATCAGCCCTTACCAATGGAGTTACGTGTGGTATGTATGATGTACTTACAGAATGTCCCATGTTTGCTTCCTGCAATATGCACTTGCTAGTACAGTTGATTCCATAAGCAAAGCTATCACAAGTTCTTATAAAAATTTTTTCCAGCTTTTTCTGTATTTCCCATGGTGGCGTAATGGAACGGTGATGGGGTCTTAAGAAAAATTTGTTCGGGGCCTTATCACACTCTGCGTTTGTTAGTATTCGCTCATTAAGTCATTTATCCCATTAAATAGCACAAAACATCTCTCTGCAAACCTCCGAGGGTCCCTTTTGGATTCTCAAAAGCTTCGGGTCCCTGAGGGCAGTGCTAATTAGTTATGCTTCAAGAATTCATCATCCATTAGCACAGTTATTTTTTCTTGAGTTCAGTAGGATATTCATACTTTAAGCAATATTAAAACCAGATTGTTGGAAACTAGACATATTTTTTCTACTATTATGTTTCGTGCTCCTCAAGATGATCTAAATAAGCATTGGTTCATTTCATGTTCCTTGAGATGGCCTAAATGAGCACTGTAATAGAGCGATTGTATGTATGAACCTAATATGGACTTCCTGTGCAGCCAGGCCTTTTATATTTTTCTGATATTTATGTAGTGTGGTTGTTGTTGGAGTCAATTGTTGTGTTATGTTGCGAAGCAAACGTGTCCTTTACTGGAGTTTGTAGACTGAACATAAATGAAATATAACAAGCACTAGTTTCAGTTGTTTACATGAATCTCCCTAAGTTGTCTTTGATAAATGTACTTTTGGATGAAACTTTCAAAGTCATACCTAAAACATAAATTTCCTTTTCTTTAGATGAGGATGAGAAGGAAATGCAGAAATATAGCAAGAATTACCTCCCGATCCTTTTTAATCTTTATTTATCTGAAAGTGAGAGTGGAAACGATAAAGTGTCTTTGCCAATATTGGAAACACTGAAAGCTTACATAAGGATTACAGATCAGACGGTATTCATTGATTGATTCCCTTTGTATTTATATTTTGTATAGACATTTATTGTGTAGGAAGCAATATAAACATATATCAGTTGTTGTGTTGAAATTTTTATTAAGATATGTTAGTTGCTAGGCTATGAAATTTAACTTTATAACTTTTATCTTTTTATGCTAAACAGTTTTACTTGTGTATTTGCTAATTCCATTTTTTCATGAGATGAAAAGTGACGACCCATCGTGGAAATGCTCGGTAGAAAATTATAGTAATAAAAGGAAACTTTAATTTTGTATCCCATCTGAATATACAACTGTAAACTTCTCTCAGTAAGGTAGTCTATAGTTGGCGATTTGAATAATGCAAGACACAGAACAAAAACGTAAACTTAAAGTATAAGAATTTCTGGAGAGTCCCAATCGTTGTTTCGGCGACAGAATATATAATAAATGGTTCTTATGAAAATAGTCATTGTCCGTCTAAGTATGTAGGTCTTTGTTGTGTCGTCGATTTTAAGGTCTTGTAACATATCAATAAAACATATTGTGAGTTGGTCCAAGACACCAAGAGCATCCAATAATGAAAAAAATAAAAAAATAATAGTTAATATATTGTGCTCACTTGCAGCTCAACAAACAGTTGCTCCATTTCTCTGTTTTGTTCATACTTGCACAGAACAGTAGTTCTCAATAAGGGCCCACATAGACTCTAGGGGCCCATTATCTTGGCTGTACTGGCAAAATTTGATAATTTGGACTCCACAGTTATGTTTTAGTGGCCCATGAAGTAATTCCACTTCAAAGCTGATTTTATTTCCAAAACATGCGCTTTGCAGTACCATTGAATAAATCTGTGTCTTTTTTGTATATCAAAAACTTGTCTCAAAATTGTCTACTATGAATTGTTTACTATACTTCATAAGTACTCCGTAAAACTTGACTCTAGAATAATGTATTTGCAATAAATTAGTTTTAATTGAAAATAAGTCATTGTCTTGTACCATTTCTTTAATTTTTGATGTAGTCCTTTTGCCTTCTGTTGGTGAAAATAACAAGCTTATTTTTCCTGAAAAGCTATGAGGGAGTTCACCGCATCAAAATGAGAGAAAAAGGGGTACATGGGTACAAAAATATTGGGAAAACTGGTCTAGAACTTGGAACTCAAGTATCTAGCATAGATATAGAACTGAGCCTATCATCCTGCAGATGTTTTGCCATGATGTCAGATTGCCTTATTCAATTAGTAAAGTTTCTGGGAAGGAACTTTTTCATAGCGTAATATCATGTTTATTTTAGCTCTTAACAACATTTGTTGAAAATGCATTTACAAAGCTTGCTGAAGAGTGCTGCTCCCTGAAGAAAAGGTATGCGTATTTTCCTCATAAGGCCAGTAGAATGTACAAGTGGAGATAATATGAAGATTTAAATCTTTGCCTGCTACAAATATTGCGTACTACATCCCCAAAATCAACGATCACTCATCGAACCAGTGCAACAATCATTACCGTAAATTCTCGAATTAGCCCCCCTGGGCGCTTATTTATTCTTGGATTTTTGTATGGGGGCCTATTGGAAGGAGGGCTTTTTTGAGGGGGGCTTTAAAAGTTTTCTTAATAGTTGGTCATATTCCAGTTGAAATTTTTTCTTTTCTAACTATACAAAGCTCTAACAGACTCAAATAGGTACAGCCATGCTTGGGCGGGGGCTTATTAAAAATTTGTAGCTCTAGGGTGGTGGCTTATTTGGGGAGGCTAGTTTGAGAATTTACAATAAAGACCACTGCAATTTTTTACGTCTGGCCTGCCCTAGTATCTGGGGATCGTTTAAAGAATTTTTAGTGATGGGAAGTTGACTCACAAGGAAGTAGTAATGTGTAGCGACTTTCTGATAAGATTGAACAGATGTTAATTGAAAATAATAAGAAAAGGAATTATCAAATAATTTGTCACATAGATAATACTGTTGGGCGAGGTGGCATAGCGGTTAGAGCGCATGTATCCTGTGCGGAAGGTCTACGGTTTGAGTCCGACTCGAGGCCTTGACTGAATGCTCGCTCAGTATTCACCCAGCAGCGAATGAGTATTTGATGGTGACACTAGGGAGATATAGACAGCGTGGAAAGGAACTGATCACCCTACCTCACAAGCCAATGGCTCAGGATAATTGTTTTCTCTAAACTTTTACTAAAGGTTTTTACTTTAAATAAGACAACAGAGAGCATTATACGGAGACAGCTCAAGTTGATTTTCAGAATATGTTTCATCAAAAGAGTACTTGCTTGTGGGAATATGAGCTTAACTAGAGGGAGAATTTGATTGTCTGGTTGGCAGTTTTCCCACTGGTGTGTATATTAAAAGACCCCCGCCTTAGAGGAAACATACAATGGAACACAGGGCCATTCAAAAAGTACGTAAGCTCAATTTCATCGATTTTCGGACCCCCCCGTACACTTTTGTACGTTTTCGAGGTACCCCCTCCCCCTAAGCGTATGTACCTTTAATCTATCAAACCCCTCTAAATATTTGAATATATTTTTATCTCAGAAATTTAAAAAATTGCAACACATTTGATACATACCAGATACCTCTAGAAAGTACAACATATTTGTGCAAAATAATTAAGGGTTTGATCTTGCGTGTATAATGTTCAAAAGACTGTTTCATTTATTTAGGATGCTTTGCTGGTACTTAACTTGTGACTTGTGAAAATTACACGAGCGTGCGTACGTTCTTTGAAGAGCCCCCCTGCACGTTTTCGTACGCTTTCATGGGCACTCCCCTCCCCCTTCTGAGCGTACGTGCTTTTTGAATGGCCCCCACACTCCCTAACATGATTAAATCTGCCAAAAATTACAAACAGTTTAAAAACAGGATTAGAAGTTGGACGGGATCCACATGCTGTTGTTTAATTTGTTAGAAAGCATGGTAAATAGGAAGATCATTTCGCCTGTTTTAGTTTTAAAACTATTTCTTTTCTAGCCAACTTTAAATAAATGTATTAGTATTATATTGCATTATTCTAAAATGCATGTTTTCTTTTCTAAGATATGACCAATTACATTTGATAGCAATATCTACTTTTGCTCTGGAGTATAATTTGTCCTTGAATTTTCCAGACACGCCCTGATGGACTTAGTAATTGCTATGGTAACGTATTCAACGAGTGACTGCATGGGAAAAGTATACAGTGCAACAATCCCTTTGCTGCAAGTATGTTTCTAAATTGTTTTTATTTCCACATCCAATATATGTTTGTGAATTTCTTTCGATAAGATGCCAATGTCAATGCATGCAAAGTTTATCAGATCTTTCCTCCTTGTTTGCTTTTTTAGGGGTTTCTATAATATTCATCTACTCCTTTTTTATTATATATTCGCCTCTGTAGAAAGTTGGCCTAGAGCAGTGTTTCTCAAATAGTGGGGCACCTCCCTCTTGGGGGGCAGTTATGTCCCAGGGGAACAGGTATACATATGTACTTTTTATAAGACCCCGTTTCCACTGACCCAGATATTTGCGAATAGGGAGAAAAATTTATCTTTTGAGTAGCGCATTAGTGGAAGCACCAAGCAGAGTCAATTTCAGTATATCTTTTTTCGCCTGTTTCCACTGACCCAGTTGAGCAAAATATCTCCGGATATTTCACATTGAAGGGAGACATATCACGTCAATGAAATATGAACGAGGGTGTTCCCGCGAGTTCTACACATGAGCTCATGACGGAATTGGCCAATGCTACGCCCAAAAATGAGATATCATTGCTGTAAATGTTTAACTTGGCAAAGTGTCAGAAAGAAAAGCGAAAAATGGCGATGAACATTCTTTTGTTTTGACTGATGACGGAGTAAAGCTGCTTCTCAACTTTACAATCGAGTGCAATGCACACAATCGATGTTAAATGGCATTCACTGGGTACCGAGTCCAATAAAGTACAAATGTATTGCTGCCAGATTGACTGGAGCATTGGTCAAGTGCAAATCAAACGACAAAGAATCTTTCGGAGATTATTTCTCCAGGCCTCGTCAATACACTTCAAGTATCTTAGCGCCAAGCAAATCAAAAGTCGTTGTTGGAGTTGCAGCGTATTCCAAAATATCCAGGCAAGAGTGCTTCCACTAGCACGCTGCATATTCGAATTTCCCCGGAGCCAGAAAAATACGTTTTAGACAGCGTATTCTAAAATCTCCGTATTTCAGCGTATCAGTGGAAACGCAAGGCCGAATTCGATAAATTTTTCTCCGTATTCGCAAATATTTCATTGATAGTCACCACAGCAAAATATTTTCTCTTTACTTGGTAGAGCTTTGCGAACGATAAATGAGAGGCACTAGCCTACAGTGGCTTTTGTAGTAGCTATTTTAAATATCCATCTTTAAATCAAAGAATTAATAATATTGTTAAAAATTTTTATTATCGAGATATCAAAAGCTCTTAATTGTAGAACTCTAGAGACGGGAAAATTGAAATTTCCCAAAGGTATAGATTATCTTTCGCAATGAAAGTGTTATAAATTTTCTCTTTTTGTGGCTCTAGAGTATTGACAGGACTGAACAGAAGAAAGCATATCGAATCATTGAGGAGATCTGTCATGGAAGATCCGAGACATGTAAGAACTTTGTGTCGTCAAAGCTCGAAGATTTAAAAGAGAAGCTTTTCACTTCAATGTCAGCTGCAGCTCCTTCGTCGAAGGCGGTAGGCGTTTGAATAATATTTCTGTGATATTCAAAATTCCATAGCATCTGTTGTTAGTTTTTCATCAACTCTCGCTGCTATTTGGGACGTCACTTCAGCATATTTTAGGGGGAGGTGGCAGAGGTTTACCCTGCGAAGATTTTGTCTGTGACTTTTTTGTAGCAGTACTTTATCAAATGATCCTGGGTCCAGTAAGTTAGTTGCCCTGCAAAAGTACATTGCACTGCCATTTTTGCCCTGCGAAATGGCAAAGTTTCATTATTGGAGATGGGGGAATCACCCCCATACCCTCCTTAAGTTTCGTTCCAGGCTGCTATTTACAGTTGAATTCGCCTTTCCTTTATTGCTTTAAGAATCTGACTAAAAACTTTTTGAAAGTATGAAGGTGGCTCCCATTTGTTGTTTTTCAAAGGAAATCAGGGGGGCACCGTTGTTGAATTTGCTGTTCGGGATAGCGGAGTATTTTCCGAGTATTTGTCCTTCGTTCAGCTAAATTTGCCGATTTGCCGACTGCTTGCCTACTTAATGGCACCTAGGAAACAGTTTCGCCCCCTCACTTCCCCCCACGAATAACTCCCACTGGTGGCTTCAATTAGAAAATAGATATCACCCATTTGTCTGCTTTGCATTCCCTATCGATATCTCCTTTTTTGTTTGCATACCCTGCCATTACCTCACTGTATAAATTTTTGGTGTTGTGTCTGATAATATATACTCTATATTGCAGCCACGGCTGAGATGTTTGTCTGGAATCGTGAGACAACTGGATGCTAATAATGTTGAGTTCTTGAAGTTTATACTTCCTGAGGTATGGCTTTTGAGACCCTATACTTCTTTCTCGTAGATTTTTTTATTGCTTTTTTAATTGTTGTTCATCTCTTGGGATGCAGGTATTTGGGGGGGATTGAGGATTTTCTGAAATCTAGTAAATAGGAGAGTTTAGAAAATGGGAGAGTTTAAAAATGGCATCAATGTACATTTCAATGAACTATTTTCACACTTGCTTTCATACACCAAGTCGAAATAAAGAATGATGTTCATTTGCCTGAATAAACCTCAGAAGAAAATCACACATTAAGTCTAAGAAAGTAATCATTGAATAGGTTGGTATTGCTCCTGGTTTTCACATGAAGTTTCTTTTTTTCTTTTTCTAAGTTTTCTAATTCTTTTAGGTTATTCTATGTACAAAAGCAAATAACGTTAAGGCAAAAGTATCAGCATTTGGCCTTTTGGAGGAAATTGGAAACGCTTTTATATATGCAGATAGCAGAGCAAAAGAAGGTAGGCTGTATGAAGAGTTTGAAAACGAGACGGAGCGATCGCAATGGGATTGTTACAGAACAATGAAGAATCAGCGAAGTTCACAACAGAGATTGCGAAGTTATAGGCTCTTTTGGCTAGAATATCTTATTGCTAGTTGCTTTTGAATTGTCCATCTCTGTATTCCCAGCATTTCGATTTGCCCTGGCCAAGCACGAAGCCTGAGAAATGTCCTGGAGGGGTAGAACCTGCCCTTACCATCACCTTAGGGGTCAAAAACTCTATTTGATTATTTAAATTTCCAGGTTAATAAATCTATTGCAATGGACAAAATCATGCAAAATTTGTCAATTGAGGGCATTGTGCCTCCGTTTCCGCATGAAGTTACGTGCCTGGCCCGGTCATGAACAAAGAAATTTCAACTTGGGTGTCGTGGTCTACACTTAGAATAAATCATTTAATCCAACAATTACTTTGCGAAGTTTACGCATTTATGCAGAAGTGAGAATCTCGCCCAATTTTATTTTTGCCTTCAGTTATGTTGTACTTAGACATAAAACGTTTGCGTCATAGATAAATAGTCCATGCCCGGAAAAAATTGGTGCAAGAGCGTCAATTCGGACTTGCGCCCTTTTCTGGACGAGCAATTTCTGTAATTATTTGGAATGGCAAGTGCGATCCTAGATTTGTGTATCCAAAATACATAGTTTCTTGTTGCTGTAGCATGTCAAATGTCTCATTTACGAGAAAGCAGGATAAAGCAGATCTATGAAAGCAAAAGTTGATAGGTACTAGTGTGTCAGTTGCGAAGACGATGTCCTTATGTAGAATGTGCAATTGCACGGTTTATAGTGATGCTAGTACAGACGAGTTATCGTTCTTGCTTGGGATTTTGCACGTGTGTGGACATCCGCACGTGCGATCGCACGTGTCTCCGGACATGGACTAGATAAACTGTGTCTTTTTCGCCTTGTCGTACCTTTGAAGCGTGAAATCTTGTCTACAGTTTTATTGAATTATTCCTTACATTAGTATTGTCTTCCAGATTCCGTTGCAAGTTATATAGAAGTAGTAATGGCTGGCTTGGCCACTTCTTCCCACATGATTAGCGCAACGTTGTTGTCTCTTGGGAAAATCTGCTCAGTATACAGAGGTATTTCCTCCAGCTATGATGCGTATGCAATGCTGAGATCTAGCGTGATACTTGAAGCAAATATGACTAAATTATTGACTAAATTTGTGCGAGTGAGTTTTCCTACTTTCATGGATTCAAGAAGACCATTTATTAATTGGCTAATAACCTTTTCAGTATTAGGATATACAGTAGCTTTTGTGTTTTTCTTACTCTGGATTAAGAAAGCGGCGTGATACCGTAGTCAGACACCGAGGAATATAGTTTTAAAATTAATATGCACTTCTCACTGATGGGTAGGAGGCCTTTCGTGTGTTGTGGCTCCTATGACGTGCTCTACTCAGTGGCAGATACTTCTAAATTTAAAAGGAGGAGGGCGATAGTCTCTTGTGCCTTATCAATTATGGCTGCATGTGAACTGTCATATATACAACTTTGTTGTAGTTTCTCATGTCCTCGTCCTCCTTGTTCCCGCAAGTATCCGCTACTGACCCAGCTACTAATGAAGTTATAATTCTGTTCTAAATTTCCGTTACTAATTTATTCTTTTACTCTTCTGTTTAATATTTTCAGAATTTCTATCACCAAACGTTGTGAAGAGATTACTCATTTCCAGCGTACAGTTGCTGCGCTCAAAGGATAGAGAAGTTATGAAGTCGGCTCTTGCTTTCGCCAAAGTACGTTATGACTACTTCCCTTTATCGTCTATATTGTATTCGTAACCAGCCTCATAGTCTCAAATGATGACTATTGAATAGTAGAATATGATTGCCAGCGCAGTTTGCTGCAAGAATTTTATTTGAATAAACAGAGCTGGGCCTCTCATCTTTGTTAAATGCAGGGTTTTTCGTTTGAGGCAAGCAAGCACACAGCAGTCACGAAATTACTGGAATAGTGCGTAGTAGAAAGTTTAATACATCAGCCCATAGGTGTACTCTACTCCCAATGCAGACTTTGACAATTAGAGAGACTAGCAATCATTCTAGGTGTTGTGATTCTTTTTGCTTTCATCAATGACTGGTTTATTATTTATTCACTTATTTCTGAAACTTTGGCTAGAATTTCAACTTTAGCCTAGTAGACACCCTGTCTGATGTGAACTGAATATGGTATCATGTGAATTTCGCCTTTCTTTAAGTGATCTTCCAAGTCTTGCTCCCTTTGTGACAAATTTGTATTATGCAGGTCTTAATATCATTGCTTGACCGAGAAGAAATATCCGCTCATATTGAGAAGATGGTAAAATTTATTCGGTTTATGCTAAAATACTCACTTTCAAAATATCAATAAACTCTTTTCTCTTTTTCTACGTCTAATATAAACTCAGGTTTTATTGGTTTTTTACAATATCTACTGTGTTCCCTCTTTATTGTGCTCTATTTCTCCCCTATCACACGCAAGAAGGAAGTAAAATAGGGTTGGTGCTGGACCTGGAAAACCTGGAAGACCTGAAAAATTCGCTAGTTTTGGCAAAAGTCAAGGAAAACCTGGAATAGTCATGAATTTTTGTACGTTTAGAAAATTCAAGGAAAGTTAGGGAATTCTGATGTTGATATCAAAGTTTTCTCAAAGTAAAGCAGTCTGCATTCTGTGTTATTCTTAGTGTTCACTTAAATCATTGTTAAATCCTGTGCTGGCAATCCGATCAAGCTAGCATTTCAGTTTGAACCAGTTTGTAAAACAGTATTTTTAGCTGAAACCTGTACCCTGGTATATTCTCAGAATAAGATGAAATAAATGAAATTTATTTCAAATAAGCGACATTCAAAAGTTTAATCCATCATATTTTTATCATTGTCTTTGAAAATTGTCTTTAGAAATGTTATTGAAATGGCTTTGGAAAATCATTTGATTTCAGTGAAAAGTTGGAGAAAAGTTAGAAAATCTCGAGGAATTCCATACGGAGAATATTGAACGAGCCCTGTAGAAATCCTAGCAATATCTCAGTTGAAACTTAAGATATGTTGACAATTTTATGTGTACAGGTGAAAAATCTCTTCGGTGGAAAGAGAGGTGACAAAAATATTCTTCGAACCCAAACACGGTTTATTTTGGAGAAACTCATAAAGAAAGTAGGGTATGTTTATAACTTTCTTTCACTCTGTTTTTGTTAGTTGATTGAACTTTGTTTAGTTACGAAGGAATTATGAAAGATTTTGAATTCTTTTTGTGGTATATTGTGATTTACCGTGGCTGGAATTGCCCTTTGGGACTGTGACCAACGTCACCCAACGAGGAGGAAAAAGTAAGGCTCAGTAGAGAGGAAGATAAAGTCAAACGTGTTGATACTAAATTTGGATGAAAATAACTTTTATGAATCCAGGAAGGAATGGGGAGCTAAGACATTCTATAGCTTGCAGTATCTAAGAATGAACTATGACTTGTGAGATATACTTTGGAGAGTAAGTAGTAAGACTTGAAGGGTAGCTATTATCAAGAGTATGCTTGTGCTCAAGGGAGTAGAGGGTCAAAGTATTGGAAGATTGTGCGTAGGTGCTGTCTGAATGCCCTTTTTGGTATGATAAAAATGTATTTTTATTTCTTTTTAGATACGAAGTCGTAAATTCTGTTACTCCAAGCGAGCATAGAAGATTTGTCGCTGTAATTCACAAGAATTATGAAAAGCGAAAACAATCTGCTAAAAAGGTTACTGGTTTGTTGATTCACGATTCTCATTATTAAATGAGCGAGTATTTTAACAGCTAGAACACTCATCAGCCCTGCAGAAGCTCAATGCTATGTGGCACACTCGAGCTCTCTCACTATCCATCTAGTAGGAACATCTGACCTGGTATGGAGATAAAAGTGGCGAAGAAATGAACTGACCATCCTGCCTCAAGTGCCGATGGTCCAGGATATTGTTGGAGATACGCATCCCTTAAGTTCATGAGCTGAAGAGCATTCCCCAAAGGGAATCTAAGAGCATTCGTAGAAGGCGTATTTTCAGTTTCCCTGATTGTGGGCAGTGCAGTGAGATAGTGCATGGCTCGCGCATGACAATAGATTCCCTGGCTAATGATTAGTTTTTGACTTCAAAAGCTAAGCAATAGATTTTAACAATGTATGGAGTCCTGGGTATCCTCAACAAGATAAGTGTACTTTTTTAGCAGGCACTCAGCCACTTACAAAAGAATATGGGAACCACAATTTACTTTTACGTGTTAAATGATCTGCTTGTTTCTGGATGAATTGTGAAGCTTACACTGTCTCATGCCTCGAATCGAGAGCGTATTATGAATTTTAGAATCAAATAGAATTGGATAGTAGAATTCTATACTTAAAGCATGTATTTTCGAAAAGTATTTACATGGCATCTTCGGATGTAGACTAGATTGTCTCGTCAATTTTATGTACATTCTTTACTTGCCCTAGCTTGCTCATACTCAGTTGTTGACCTCATCTCATTCTTTCTTCACTTTTCAGTTGAGTATCTTCATTTATTGTCATTCAGTTAGTGGCAAATGATGGCTCTGTCGTTAATGGATTTCAGTATATTTCAACTTAATACGTTGTTGGATTTCAACTTCAACTCTATTAAAACACAGCCTGTTTTTGTTGGCTCTTTTTCAAAGAAAGCGTATTACATCGTATTTGTATTTATAGCAAAAATACCATTGAATCTATCTCTTTGCTTGCAGTCCCTTGATACGAAAGAAAATGCAAAGGATAGTGAAGATGATGAGATGAGTGATGTTTCAGACGATGATAGTGCTAAAAAAATGCACTCGACGAAAAAGGTAGTGTTGCGTAAGCGCGGTCAATGGTTTTCTATTCTTTCTGTTACCTATAGAAGGGCGGTGACT
>WIPJ01002269.1:107568-118177 GCA_018155075.1 Cassiopea andromeda | reverse complement strand
CCCCCTCCTCCCCATCTCTCTTCCCCTCCTCTCCTTTCCTTATCTCTCTCCCCCTCCTCTCCTTTCCTTATCTCTCTCACCTTCTCTCTACAGTAGCACTAGAGGGTCAGTTGTATCATCTGAATTCATATTTGTATGTGAGAGCTGTATTTGTATTTTGATGCACACAGTGTTATGATTATGATATCTGTTGCAAAGCTGTATGGTTTTATTGTGTTCTATTGGGAGTGTTTTTGTTCTTTCAACAGGCGATTTTATTGACAACTTAGAGTACCTTGAGCAATGTGGACAGAGCGATAAAGAAAAAATGGTACAGTTCCGTTTAGCTCCTATATTTTTTCACTGTTTTACTGGACTTTGTTTCTTAGGTAGAAACTAAGATTGAATAGCAACAGTTTAGCTGATGCTTCGTAGGCTAGTGCTAATGTGCATTTCAAGGATGTTTTTTAGGTCTATTTTTAATGCATGCGTATTTGTTGATTTTGGAGCAAGCGTTTTTAGTTAACAACCTCTAAAAATTAGCAGCAGAGACTTGAACCATAAAGCAGTTTATACACCATCACAAGCAGAAAACATTGCCCTACTTCGAGGTGCGTATCATAGCGCTTTAGGCTGTTGCATGATTCTCAATTGAGGTTTACATTTTTAGCCAGATTTTCGTATTCGCTGGTTTGTTACTTGAATTTTTTGCTGTTTTTTTCTGTGATATGATCAGTCGCAGCTTCAGATTTCATATCAAGCTCCATCTCATTTGACTGGTAAAGGTAGTACAGTGCTCAGTCTTTTGCCCTGCTTTATTTGTTTATGACGCTCAGGGACGTAAATTCAATCTATTTTGGGTGGCCCTGCGAAAATTTTCTATGACTTCTTTGTTTTTAGTAGCAGCAGCTGACCAAATGGGCCTAGGTCCAGTAAGTTGTCCTGCAACAATACATTCGTTTTTGCCCTGCGAAATGGCAATTTTTCAAGGTTGGAGGTGGCTCACCCCCTATACCCCCCTTAAGTTTGCATCCCTGATGAAGCTATAGGCCAGGCTGAGTTCCCTGCGCCACTTTGCCTGCTTCCATCCGCGCACGCTCCATAACGAATGAAATTCCTGGCGTCGAAGTCAGAAAATTCAGTTTCCATTCATTTTAGTTTACTAATTTCGGGCTATAGACTGTTCAAGAATTATGTACCCTCAGCCGCACGGCCAGAGATGAGATAGATATAACACTTTACAATAGTCTAATATACAGCTTACATTAAACAATATGAAAATCTACAGTTAATTTAAAGCTGTTCTTCCAGGCAGTCGTGTTTACTTTATTTTCGGCTCATGATTGTTTTTTGAAATGGCAAAGTGTGGGAAGTTCCCTAATGCTTGAGGGGATTTCATTCCAGGTTTTAAGGGATAAGTATGGCAATCCTTTTTTGGCATACTCTAGATTATACCTAGGAATCTGTATATTCCTGCAGAATCGTGTATTGTATCTGAAGTAGTGGAACCTTATGTGGAACTTATTCCATAGATTTTCTAGATATAACTTGTTAAAGATAGTTATACGGTTACTAAGACTTTTTCAAATACAAGCAGCAAGTGATATAGCTCCAATACTAATTTCAACAAAACGGTAATGTGATTATATGTATGGCTAACTATATATATATATATATATATATATATATATATATATATATATATATATATATATATATCGATTATAGAACTATAACAGACCAAGCGATGTGCCAATATGGATAACAGCTACTACAACAATGGGAATAATAATAACGGCACGATCAAATGTAATAAGTTTTTCAACTGCTAGGAAATTGAGTGTCCAGTCGTCTTTTATCCTGGACGTATGAATCATAGAAACAGCACTATCTTGGAGATGTTGAAGATATTTTATTTTTGAGCTTGATAGACTAACTCAGATTACAGCGAACCAGCGACTAGGAAATGTGACGTCAATGAGTAGAAATTTTGCGTTTCAACAATTCGTTTGATTGCATGAGTAGTTGAAACTCATCGTCGATAAGTTATTCCTCATAAATTCTGGATTGTTCATCCTTTGTATACTCAAAAAGCCTAGTTTTTTTGCATATGCCGCTATTTCCTTACGTAATGAACATTCGTCAAAGATTTCCGGCTTGAACGGCAGCCTCTTCTCTAGACTTTTTGTTCCATTTCCAAAACGATTATTCCTGGCTAAAGTTAATTTCTGTAATGGAGGATTTATTGCAAATTAACCATTATTCCTGTAAGCTTTGCAGCTTTCAAAAGTGTAGCCTTGATGACGCAACGCATGTTGGAGAATCAACTATTGCCCATCCAATCATGTGAGAGGAACTGTCCAATGAATACACCTAGTTTCATTATGAAAATCATTCATCCAATCAACTTCACTTTCGTTTACAAAGCGGCCAGTACGAATTTGAAAAGCTTGCCACGCAGGGGAAGCCTCCGCACAACTAGCGTGTATTTACTGCTTTTGATCGTCATCATCTATCCTTTTCTGCTAGGCACGACAGGCTGCTCTAGCTAGGCAATCATTGTACCAGAGGTTTGACCCACTAGTAAAAGAGAAGACACCCGTAAAGCAAGGTTTGTTTTAAAGATTTTATACATTCCTTAACTGGCGTTGAAACAGTTCGTTAGTACTGTATGATGTCATTATATTCACAGCTAAATGTTTCTGAGGTGCAGCTTAATGTTTATGCTTATTGTAAGAAGAACTGAACAACGTCACTTTCCCTTTCAATCTTTCCTTTCCTCTTTGTCTCTTCTTCCCTTTTTTGCTCTCTGCTTTCTTTGACTCTTCTCTTTCTTCGCATCTCGTCTTTCTTTGCTTTCATCTATGTTTGCTCTCCTTTCTTTCTTCTCTCTCTTCTTTATTCTCGTAACTCCTCCTACTATATCCTTTTTTTATATACCCATTCCCACTGTTAAGTTATTGCACCCAAACAGCATTTAAGATCTTGCTTGCACCGATACTCGAAGCATTACTTGGCAATAAAGGCCTCGAAATTTCACCAGAACATGTATAGCCCTCATATCATTCCTTACAAGTAACTCGTCCACTAAAAATATCAAAGATTTTTGTTCCCAATCAGTGCTTACATGTTTTTGTATACGAAACATGTCTTTGAGAAACATGAGGCTGAAATTAGGCAAAAATTAAGAAACATTTAAGAAACATAGGTAGGCTGAGGTTCAAATAGTAACTTGCAAAAACTGTTTTTACTAGTAAATTTTTTATGAAACGAGCAAGAAAATCGAATTAACATCCATTACATGCTTCACAAAACCTGAGCATCTTTTTTCTTGTATCACAGTTGCCTAATCTGGGTTGTTATTGTCATTGGAAATCTGTAAATTTAAGAAACATTTAAGGCTGGATTTGATGAAATATCAAGAAACATCCAGGCTGAAGAAGGCGTGTATACCATTTGATGAACATCACCTTTGGGCTTTTGAGTATTTGGATCTGAATCTTATTTCCCAAGTGATTTTGACATTGCATTGTTATACGTCATAATAGAAACATTGCTGTTGCTGTTTCCTTTCCAGATCGTTCAAGGCCAGGTGGATTATCAGCATTGAAAGAGCAGTACGTTTCAATCTTTATTCGGCTTATTGTTGCTCAGTGTGTTTTAGATAGCGTTCCAATTCGATGTTGTGTGGTTCGGAAGATTCTTGTAGTCTTTCGGGGAGGGGGGGTATGCTGAATTGTAAGCTTTAAATGATGTGGTGTAGTTGTATTTGAAATCTTATGGAACCCAATGCCGTTACAAACGATTGCTCCTTTTTGTTGGTAAGATATGGTGGCGCTTTGTAAAAGAAAAATTGTTAGATTCCGTCAATGCTTGGAAAATGTAGATGAGCACTTTTGCCTAACCCTTAATCAGGGTTCCCACGCCTCCTTAAAGTCCTTAAAACTCCTTAAAGAAAGAAAATACCCTTAAAACTCCTTATAAATCCTTAATTATTATCAAATTTATTAAAATCTCCGTAAATCTTATTAAGAAGTATAATTTCTAGAAGCAATTGTGGTATTATTGTGAAGAGTATTGAGTATGCTGAGTTTCATGATAGTTTATTGAAAAACTTGTTATAGGAAAAGTCTACTTTATTTGGTTTTCAATTTTACTTTATGAAATAGATTGATAAGGTCGATCTTGTTGGTATGGAAGGGGATATTGACACGAAAACCTCCTTAAATCGTCTTAATTATCATTGGTGTTTGTTGTAATCGAGCCAACTTTTCCTTAGAAATTGCTAGAAAATCTCTCTTTTTTTTCTCCTTGAAAGTACTTAGTTTTTGAGGTAGAAAAAGTGTGGGAGCCCTGTTTAATTTTCTTAGATTGTCTCAGAAACGAGTCCGAGATTTTTTGAAGATTTGCTTAACCTTTAATAGCACATACTGGCTAAAACGCGTTACGTCGTCTTTATTGGTCCTGTAAATTCGATCTTTAACATTTTGACAAAGAAGAAAATGAATTATCTTAATAATGAAAGTCAATGTGATTTTTATCTTTACAAAGAATGAGATAATATTGGTATATGGCATGTAGAAAAACTAAAGTGTGAAACTCGAGCCTCTTGATTCTCTGAAGATTTTCCTAAGATTTTGGCCTTTGGAGTTTCATTTTTCTTATAAACTTTTTTGTTACAAAATATTTGTATCAATATTTCTTATCACTTCATGAATTTAGACTGTTATTAAGGGATCAATGGACTAAAATATAGTGAATATGAACTTAGATTTGTTAACATGCAATGATTTGTGTTATCTCAGTCATCCACGTGTTTATCTTGCAACGTTTTGCTTCTTTTCTTTGCTTGTTTGCTTGCTGGAAATGCCAGCTTTAGTGGCAGATAAACATTAAACTAGGCCTAGCCACTTGTATGTTTTGTTGTAAGATAAAACAGTGGAATGCGACCTACTCCAAGATATGTTTGCGACCTTTTTGACGACCTTGGTTAGATTTGCTGTTTGAATTTTAAATATCTTTGATTATTTGAACTTCTGGTTGGGATTAGGCTCTACAGTCTTTAATCCCAGCAGAAAGACAACATTTCACGATTATCCATCTTTATGTTCTGCGTGTAGCGTAAGATGTTCTTCCCTCATACTTTGGCTTCATGCCAGCGAAAGAGGTAGTCAAGATAGTACAAATGTTAGCACTTAAGTGGAGGCATGTGTGGTCCTTTGTTCCATTGTATTGTTGAGTTTGTTAGTAATCTTGACGATTAATCTTCGACACACGCCAGCCCGTGTGCTCACCCCGTTGAATAATATATGATTTCAATTACATAGGATGTTATAGCTTTTTGCGGCACAATTGCAAAACAATCTTTATGCAAGTACTTCGATCAGAGTACTTAATACCTTCCAAATGTATATCCTTGCCGATTACTATGGTACCAAACCAGCTACACTGTACCGGCATTCCCCATATTGTTTCGTTACATTGTCTGGCCTTCTGTATGATTCCTACAGCTTCTAATCACTTTGGAATAGGCATTTCCGACAGTGTGCTAGCATTCTGAGTGCGTGCTATATATTGAAAGCTCATCAACATATAATTCGGATGAAAAAGTATTAGGCTGAATTTATAGGATGTGAGCATTTGTGAGATGCATAGGCCGTCTGATGCTGCTTTCATGACGATGTAGAACAGCGCAGTGTGCAGAAACTGCGCAATTCAGTAGAATTTGTGATCCTGCTTTACTGTGAAGGCCATAATGCAGACGCGGTTTAGAACAACCCAGATTTGCCGACAAAGACGACCTCCCTCGTGTTTTATCAGCAATACAACATCAACTAGTACTATTGATGTACTGTAAAGTTGCCGACAAGCTAAATGTTGGGGGGGGGGTGCGGGCTATGCCTCTATTTAGAATCTTGAATTTTTATAGCTTGGAGTTGACATTGCCATATATCTAAATACTAAAGACAATTAATTCTGCTCATAAGATGACAATCTGATCACATGTATGCAAAGTGATCACACGAGAGCGGCCCATGTACAGAATTTTTATAAGAATAGACCACTGTATAAGCAACCTAGCACTAGACAGCCTAAGATTTAAGAAACTTTTTGGAACTGCAAGGAAAGAGCTAAGAAACTTTAGACAAATGATACATTGAAATCGTTACCTGGTTCAACGTAAAGCTGTACAAAAACAATGTAAATATGGGATTGCTTTAGAATTTAACTTGTTCTGGCGTATTTTGTTTGTTATAGGACAAATAGTTTGCTACATAAGCGTTCTGCGTACATTTTCACTGCAGTTTAGTTCGCTAAATTAAGAAATGTTTAAGAAATTTTAAGAACTAAAATGTGGCCAAAAATTAAAAAACTTTTAGTGCTAGGCCTTAAGCTTGGTTTCTTATAAAACAAACGTGTAATGCCAATAATTGAGTACTTTCTAATTTTTTTAATCATACTTCAACGGAGCCAAATTACAATCCCTTTCCCCACGTGCCCGGCATTGTTCATATTTCTGTTGCTTATAGAAAAATCCCATTTTAAACCTTTTATCTAAAAAACCAGCCGATTGTATAATCCTTATCATCTTCCATAATCCTATTTGTCGATAGAATCCTTCTACTTTCCCAACCGAGATAATCACACTTTTTATGCAGACTATGGCGTGATCGATGAACGTATTTTCTTATCTCATCGCCGGCTTGCATCATTCAGTGAAAACACGGATATTTTTCCATATCAAATTTTTTTGTATCGTAGAGCTGATAAAATCCTGTCAATGGATCCGAAGCCAAATGGGGAATACAAAGTATCAAAATTATCCTTTGGAGACGCTGAAGAGTCTCCAGTTGGAAAATCACAGGATGCTAATCAAAAGGTATATTGTTTTGAGAAATTCCGTTGCAGGTTTTTGAAAGAACAGCTCCCAATTGTCACTTACAGCTTTTTAGATTTGCAGAATATACGTTTTGTACAGGGCATCTTCTAGGCCAGATAACGATTAAGAGTAATCTTAGGATGTTTTATTTGGAGCTACAAGTGAAGGGCTCTTATCATAATTCAAAATGTGTGACTAAACGCGATTTGAAAACACGAATTCAGGATTAACTGGGAAAGGCCTTAAATTTGCAGATCCCACAAAAGAGGCGATATTTCTTCAAAGCTTGATACTACCCACTCTAAACACATCTGTTTGGCATATCAGCATGGTATTGGATGATGTCGCCATGAATTGTTGATGCTTTGCCATTTGAAAACATTTTCATTACTTCGAAACTGTTATTTTTTTGTATATTAATTTGTGTTCATTGATTCTTTGACACAGGCAGAGATAGAGGAAAACCCCAGAAGAGTAACTAACATTGGATTGGTTGATGTAAGTAGTTTGGTGTTCAATAGCTCACTTGTTATGCAAAAGCTGACTTATTTTACATTCCTCGCAATTTTGGGGCCTTGCGTGAGAGACCTGTTTAAATTTTCGCATAGAATTTTCCGATTGAAGTCCGAGCTGCTAAGATCTTACTGCCAAAGCTAGGTACATTTTGCTGTTCATAACACTCCAGTTTTTGCTACAAGTTTTGCAACAGCTCATTGAAAATGAATTAATGTGCTTCTCTGAGGTTCGAGGAAAATTGTGTGTTAATATGAACCTTTTTGTGAAACAAAGCGTAGAATTAACACATCTAGCCACATAATTGTCGATTATTTTTTGGGACATCGCATTATATTTGTGGGAAGTTTTCAATTGTCTTCAAGTGTTGTTGATCGCAATAGATCAATTCCCCACCTGCTTTGATTTAACGTCTGCCTTTTTCGCTAAGGTCAACTTTTGTAGAGCCTTTACGAAAAAGGCAATGCTTCTTACCATACTCGCCAAAAGTCCTGGCACACTTTGTATATCTTTAATCTGGACGGAGCATTCACCCCCCTCCTCCCCCTAAACAATGTTGGTTACTGGGAGAAGTACATGCGGTAACGGAAAAATTGTTCGTGCACAATAACGCCAAGTGTCTCAGGAACAGACCAACATCGTTTTATGGTGAAGGGGGGTGCATCAGGGCGTGATGGTTGAAATGCTGAGAAAGCTATGGTTTTTCATACTTTTTTGAAAATGTCCCAGGGACTTTTGGCAAGTATTGTAGCTATTTTCTACAAAGCCCCCACCCATGGAAAAAGAAAATATTTCGCGTCCCCTACTTAAGATCGCTATATATAGACATTGTATAAACATACTTATTATCCGGGGTTATACGTGGCCCCCCTAGCATAACATCGCACCCCCACTATGTAAGAAACGCTGCTCTAAGGCTAACTGTCGCTATATCATGCCTCTTTCTTTGAGGCCTGCCTCTTTGATTAATGCCTGCATCCTCTGAGGTCATTTTCTTTCTAGTATGCCTACTTTCGTTATGGTCAGCAGTATTTGCTAAAGCCCACTTTCATAGAAACCTTCTCGCTAAGAATAAAGCCTTCTTGCTTAGGTATCCATCTTTCGTTAAGGCCTGCTTTTGTTAAAGCAAATTTCTTTCATTTCGAAGCAAGCAGGCTTTACTCTTAGTGAGTACGGTTTGAAGAAATTTAGCCTTTCGCTAAGACTTCCCTCTTTAATATCTATTTTATTAAGGCAAATCTCTTTCATTATGGACTCCATTCGTTCAGATCTGCCTTTTTTAGGGCATGCCTATTTCAACAAGGCCTACTTGGTCAGCCTCTTTTGCAGTGACCAGCCTCTTTCGTCGAGGACTGCCTCCAACGTTAAGTTCTGCTTCCATTAAGGGCTGCTTCATTTATTAAGTACGTATTGCGTCAAGACCTACTTCTGTGCTTTCTTTTCTTTGCTTTGGTTTTCAACATTGTTGTTTGAGCGAAACCCCAAGGAAACATTCCAGTAGCTCGAGGGAATATTAAACAAACACATAATAAACAGATTTTTAAGAAAAAACTAAAAGCAGATAGGGAAAGGTTGAAGAGGATATAGATTTTTAAGGGGGCAGTTTGCGTAAAGAACAGAAATATAGGTTTTATATATTATTAAAGGTTGGATTTATATCATAAAAGTTTTAAGATTGTCATCTATTTTACAGATGTTTAAGTTGCAGGTCCACGTCAGCCATCTTGAGGCTGCCATATCGCAAACCTGCGTAATAAAATAAATTGTGTATTTATGTATTTATGTAGGACCCCTTTTCACATGTATGCACAGAAGAATTAAAAATTACAGTCGATCATAGGATTCGCAGAACTTCTGACGGAAACCCTGCAATGTACTGGTGGAACTCCGTATGCTTCTGCGGAACCCTGGTTGACTTAGAAATTTATACAGCAGTACCACATTGTATGTCAGTAAGTTTATCCTATTTAAGTTGGACATGCATGTTCTTAAAAGCGAAGACCGTTTGAATCAATCAATTGCAGTATATAATATTTAAAGGCAAGTGTGAAAATTGCCACCAAAGTCTTAGCCTTATTTTCCCACACCCTGTTCTAACCATAAAAGTAGAGATGCAAAATTATTTTTTCCGAGAATTTAATGATTTAGATCATCTGTCGGGAACCTATGGCTCGCGAGCCGTATGTGGCTGTTTTCAAGACTGCATCTGGCTCTCTGGCTTTGCAGAAAAATGTTAACAGACTTTCTTCAAAGTATTGCAAAAGCAGCGAATACCGCCATAATGGCTTTCCAAGGTTATCACTGGTGTCGTCTTCATTTGTCACATAGCCCGATTATCCAATTCAGTGTCGAATCAGAAGATTTTGTAGTCTCATGTGACACAAATGGCTAGTTGTAAGGCTCTCATGGGAACACGTTTTAATTATGAGGCTTTCATGGCTCTCTCAGCCAAAAAGGTTCCTGCCTTAGAGCGTTTGCTGATGCTATCTCTTCTCTTCTCCTCCAAGACGAGGTCTTGTATTCTATACAGTTTCCTGTGATTCTTTTGCAATTTAGAAAATAATTGCAAACAAGCATTTTCCATTGAAGAGTTTTGTCAGCATTGTCTTGCGCTAGCGTAAGCTGATAATTTTCTCATACCTTCAAAGCCAGATAGCGATCTCTGTTTGCCGATGACAAACTTTGCTTGTCGTATGTGGATCAAGCAGCTCTGCCCATCAGTTTGATGTTCAACTGCATGTTTGTTTACAGTTCTTGATATTAATAGGAAAATATAACTGCTCGTCTTCGTTTCCAGCGGTCGGTGTATTTGGGACTAATTCAACTTTCGGGTCATTTCATTCAGTGGCGGCACCAGAGAAGAAGTACTGCTGGGGCTAGAGCTGCCAAAGTGCCGACAGTGAGCGACGCCAAAGAATGTTAACGGATAGTGCCTATCGTTTTGGCTAAAAAGCTAAAAAAGGTCATTGAAGTAATGAAATTGCCAACAGTGCATAAAAGTTTAGGTGCCGACGGGTGGCTCGGTAAAATCGTGGGGTAGGGGGCTACAGCCTCCCATTAGTGCCATCCCTCATTTCATTATAGTTTTACGCGGTTAACTAAGGCTGTTTCAAATACAAACAGCAAGGGATATAGCTCCAATACTAATTTCAACAAAACGGTAATGTGGTTATATGTATGGCTAAATATTATATATATATATATATATATATATATATATATATATATATATATATA
>WIPJ01002269.1:87372-107388 GCA_018155075.1 Cassiopea andromeda | reverse complement strand
TATATATATATATATATATATATATATATATGGCTTATAAGGATAGTATGGTGAATATAAGCGCTACAATCTATAAGTAACTTTCCACATTGTCCATCAATCGTGCTCACTATCCAAGTGGCTATATTATTTCAATCTCTGCTCACTATCCAAGTGGCTGCTTTCTACGCTCTCATAATCACAATATCTCAAAACTCTCCTCATATTCTCTCTAAATCTACCTATCAGGTGATTACATACGATACGTAAATCACAGAGATTACAGAACAATAAAAAACCCACTCGATATACGAATACGGAGAGCAGCAACTACAACAATGAGAATAATAATAATGATAACCATTTTAATAGTAGTGTAGTTTCTCTAATCAAAACTGCTAATTTAGTTTTTGTCAGGGAACTTGTTAATAACAGCACTTCTTGTACTGATAAGGTTCTCACCCTGTATAAATTTGCACTATTACAATTAGTATTTATGACTTTTGTACATGTGCACTGTGGTCAGCGGTTATTCCATAAGGCTCGCTTTGAAGTAGTTGGGAATTGGTAGTTACTACTAGCCAAGCTTCAGAAGGTAATTGGGTACACAGCACCTAGAGACTTGTAGAAAAGCTTTTGGTAAGCCCATGAATAAAAATACAAATTTAGCGTCTGTTTGATCGTTGGAAATGCAGCATTCAGTTAGCAGGGGCGAAGCTAAATAAAATTGTTGGTGGGGTGCACAACCCCAATTTGCTGACAAAAAAGACTTTATTCGAGCCCAATATGCCGAAAAATAGAACCTTCCATGAGTTTTCTCAGTAATACAGCATTAAAGAGCCCTATTGATTTTAGGCAAATGTGCAGACAAGCTAACTATTGGACCATACCCCCTCACCCACAAATGGCTGCGCCCTTGGGTGTCAATGTTACCTGCTGTTCACACGGTATCTGCTTGCTTTGGGCCCCTAAGACTCGGGGGGCTCTAGTCGCAATACCGTGTTGCTAGAATGTAATGTATTCTTTTGTTATCTTTAGTGCTACTTATTGCTCACTTCGCACTTCTAGCTCACGCTTTGCTCCTCAGCTATGTATTGTCTCACTAGCATGCTTACCTAGTATGTTAGCATCATAGTTGATACCCTACCTACATTCTTTCAATAAAGCTTGCAACGGCTTCAACTTTGCATGGAGTGTTTTCAAGTTCTATCTCCATATCCCATATGTGTATACAGATTCTCTTGCATGTTTGTGATATTCTATGTACTAAGTGCAAGATTTACAGCTTAGTTGATTAGTGAGAAGAATGGATTCCATGTTACTAATACCCAGGTCTCGAATTAGTTACTGCTGAAGCAATCATGACATTGAATTAAGTTATTGTTCGTTCCAGAGCTCCAGCGAAGGAGCCTATTGTTTCAGAATAGCAGCCTAATTTTGTCGGTGATCACCAGACAATAGAGAAGGATGATGAAGCTGAGATCAGATAACCTGCTACTAGAGGCCCTTTTGCGTTCTATACTCACTGCGTTCTAAATTACCTGCCAATGAGATCAATAAATTAAGCCACCTGATTTGCATAGCAATTTCTATTTTCATTTGCATTTTATATAAAGAACCATAGATCCAAGCAAAGAATTACCCAGCTGTCGGATTTTGGTATTAAGAAACATATGTGTACATAGTATTGAATCCTCGCAATGACGGATAAACAGTCGAGACTAAAGGCAGATGTCAGTGAATCAGACAGTTGTTGTTCAAACTGCAGACGAGATCTCTCTGGCTGTATAGCTGTTTTTAAAATACTTCTAGGCCCCAAAGCTAGGACTACGAGCCAGTGTGAAAAAGAAGTCACAAAAACTCAGGATATTGAGGCATCTAGAAATTGTGAAGAATTGGCCTTGAGAAGTGAGAGTACATCAAGAGAGGTTCCTGAAGGCAGAGAAGTTGCACGTGAACTCAAAAATATCGGAGTTTTGACAGAGGAAACTGAAAGTAACTTCGATATTAACGGTTGGCTTAATATGAATCGTACAGAGGTGATTTTTGTATGTCTATCTCGTATTGTATCATCCCGAACATTCAGAGAAAGTAAACGTCGGGAGTAGCCACCACACAATGTTGCCTGTCGTTGCAGCAGTATATTATTCTTGCTGAGAAATTATGTTTTTCAACTCATTTTTATATTGCTAGAATTGCACATAGCCATTCTGAAACATTCTTGCTAGACATTTTGTTCAGTAAGCTTTTCCTGCATGATATCTTTAAGGATTTATTCGACTTTGTGACTCTATGCAAACAGAGAACACCACACCTTACTTCTACGATTCTCTTCTTAGAATTCATTTTATCATGCACATGAGACACTATTGTCCTTCAGAGATCATAATTCCTTACTTTAGGATAGTGGGCGTTTATCTGATAGTCAGCATCTGTTAGTACCTGTTATATTATTGTTAAAGAGCAACAGTTTTCCACATCAGCCTACTTTGAAAACAAAGAAATTAAGTTACAGCCGGACTCACTATCCGTTATCTCTAAGTTTGTAAAGAATGAAGCAGACCACGTCCGTATATTGGAAAGTAAAAGTCGCTTATAGCAGATTTTGCTAAGAGTCCTTTACAGATTGTTATTTGCTATAGAGCGGCCTTAGAGAGAATATACGGAGAGATAGAAACCCATTGCGAAAAAGTAGTTGCACTAGCGAAACCACAGAGGAAAAAGACATGAGAGCAATATTTTGCCCTGGGGAGAATTTACGCGTGCATTACCTCGCACGGGAATAGCCCTTCCCGTTGTGAGGCAAGGCTTATAGAGCTATTGAGATGCAGTTTTGTTTTTTAACAAATGGGTTGCTAGCGTGCAGCACACTCGCGCTCAGCGCTATGTAAAACTAGGACTGACATTAGTGTAGTAGGTTCTTGAAGATTTTCCACCTTAATATTGTGTTTTGAACATTCAACTGTTTTTTTGTATTAATATGTGTGTTCTTCTGCTATGCTTTGGTGTACGCAGCTATAGACTGATGTCACTGTACTGTTTACTATTGTTAGCCAATTTTTTGGATAAGGTCGTATCTACAATATTGACAAACGCGTTCACCTTCAAGTTACAGAATCCTTCAACATACTTCAAATCGAATATTAGGTTTTTAACAAAGAGGGTGCTCTCTCCCTTGCTAGTTTATCTACTGAGAGAGCTTCTCCTTTAAATTGATTCTTCTCCATACAAGTTTCCTATGTTCTATTGTTATCTTATTGTATTTTTGTCATCTTCTATAACTTGTCATATTGTATCATTTTGTGATTTTGTTAGCTTTAAAGATTTTTGTATGTTTTTGAATTTTTTAAATGAGCTGAACTGAATCAAAACAAAATCTAATTAGGCCCAAAAGTAAACAACTTAGGCCCAAAAGGCAGATTTACAGGTTGTGCACACAAAGCGGCTTAGGAAAGTTGCAGCAATAAGTGTGTCAGTTTGTTCTTTTCGATGAAGTTACAGGTCGTCATTTGTGTAGAAATATGAGTGTCAAATTAAGTTTGATCTGCTCTTTTTTACAGCCTCTTTTGTACACTGAAAAAGACATGGCGGCAAAGGAGGCAACATGGCGAAAACAGAAGGCACAACTTGAGTCTCAGGTAGGCTGTTGTTGTAGTGGTAGTTGTTGTTGTTGTTGTTGTTTACTTTATTTTGAGTAGGCTGTTATACCTGGCTTTTTCAGCTAATTTGGGCCTACTATGCATGCCGCATCCAGGCATAGGACCCCTAGTTTAACGTCCCTTCCGAAGGACAGCAGAATGAGCTATTTTGATCATTCATCTGGAGGGTCACCCATCCAGTTTCTGTACGTACACAGCCATGCTTAACTTCGGTTAAACTAATGGAAATGGCTGGGTCGCTTGGCTACGTTCGGTAGCTACATTTGTTGCAACTTTTCTTGTGAAAATATACTTAGAATCCTCCAAACGCCACAAGCTGCAGTCATCTTTGAAAATCTGGAATGACCCATAGCGACTGCAGCATTATTGTAGACTGCACTTTGAATCCTGAATGTAGCGAAGGAAATCAAATTTTAAGTGGAAGCATTGCATCACTAATTATACCTCAAATGTCCTCTCAGAAATTCAACTATTCATTCACCATTCATTCATTCATTCATTCATTCATTCATTCATTCATTCATTCTTTCTGAAATATTTTACATGGTGACCCCTCAGATCTAAAGTCTGTATTACAGGGGGCCATGTTAGAAACTACTTACTATGATACATACATAGAAATATATATCTATATACAACTAAATGAAATTTTGCACATTGATATGATCTATAGAACTAAATAGTTAAGCAAACAAAAAAAGACTTTTACTAATTTTTCTCCGCAAGCATGGCTTTTACTTTTCCCTGGAATGACCCAAAAACCCTAGAAGATTTTATTTCATTAGGTAGGGAGCAACGAAGTACAACTAAGTACAGCATTACGCCAACTATATCTCTTTAAGTGACAGTTAATATTGTACATAGTCACGTGATACAAAGATATGTGAATTCTGAATCTGTACATTATACTCAATGTAAGCATCAAGTAGTGTCGTACTTGGCGACCAGCGTTCAGAGCAATCAAAGAAATTAGGGAATTGTCTGATAATTTGATTTTTACCTATAATAGAAGTCAAGGAAAACACTACAGATTTTAATGAGAATATGGAAATAATTGGGAATTTTGTAAATTGAACTCTTTCAGCAGCCTTTTTCGGTTGAAAGTATAGCCAGCTTATATAGAAACTGCATTTAATGACAGTGAGGAGATTGTTAGAAATTCATGTCAGGGAAATCTGGAAAAAGTCAGAAAATTTCATAGGCAGGAAGCTCTGGTCACTCTGGTTGTATCACGTGACTGCAAGCAATTGATGTTTCTCCTGCATCCTTTGTAGATCAAAGAAGAGATAGCAATGCGGGAGCTTGTTGAACAAGATGCCAAAGAAAAACAAGACAGATTGCGGTCAGAAATCGAAGGAATGAGGTACATGTTTCATATTTTGTAGGATTCCTTTCTCTGATCCACTTTTGCTTTCAATTTTAGAAGAGCCGCATCTTTTTGTTTGACGTTCAAATAGCTCTGCACAGCCATTGAGGAGGTAGGCTCATTCCAGCATAGGCGTCAATTCTTGTTTGGCTAACAAAGGAATCACCATCGAAGGATTCCAGCCAATAATGTTGCAAGAATTCGTTCGAGAAGTATGTTTTGGTGGTAAATAGTGTACTTTCTTTGCAAAAAACCTGACAGCACATAGTTTCAAATAATTGAAAAATATTTTGCAAGCATGTTCAGAAGGCTTCAATTCACATTTCCAGAAGGAGCAATTTTTGTATCTTGTGCATAGCAAAAGTTATCGACATTACAAGGAAAGATGGATAACTGACCATCTCAAATTTTGTGGTACATAGCATTTATCGAACTACTGTTTCATTTTACAGAAAGGTTGTTGAAGAGTACGAGAAGACACTGATACAGTTATCTGGTATGTTTCTTTATTTCTACAAATGTTAATTGCACGCTCAACAGCAAGCCTGTATCTAGTTTGTCAGTATATCTTATAGCATAGTGGAGAATTCTTAATTATGTGTTGGCTACCTCCCCACTTAGGGAATCTGCTGCATTATTGACCAATCAGTTGGCTAGGAGCCTCGATTAATACAGTTATCTGGCATGCTTCTTTACTTCTATAGAAATATCCATATATAGCAGTCGCACGTGTTAAATCAGAACTTCCGCTTTATTTCTATTGTCATTCATTTGTGTACGCTAAGCTGCTGGTTTAACTTACGATAATTGATGTTTACTGTATATTTATTGGCATTCTCATATGAGAAAGTAAGGTGCTATTTTATTTTGTTCTTTAATCTGTTGTATACAAATGCCGTATCCTTTTGATCTTAGTGTAATTGGTAGATGTTTATAGGCAATTGTACTTTTGTTATAAGAGCAGTCATTAAGAGATGGTCAGCACTAGTATGTTACGACTGCATGTACTTTGTACAATATTTTGTAGAAACAACTCAGAAGGACACTTTGATGAAACAAGATACGATGTCAGAGTTGATTAAAGAAAAAGAACAAGTAAGTTACTAAAAACTTTGTGAGGAATAGGTAAAATATGTTGCTCGATGCTTAGGAATGTTTTCCCTCAAGCTTTTGATGTTTTAGACTTATAGCCAATGGCAACGTATTACATGCCTTCTGAAATAGCGATTTTCTGTTCATGTGAAATGTAGTTTAATGCATTGGCTTAATATAACAGATTGGTATGCTTGATATTATTTGCTTAAACCCAGCGCACACAGCAAATTTTTACGGTTGCGACATGCGATTTTTGTCTTTACTCTAAAAAGTCTGCTGTCTGCGGTGCCTTAAAACTAACGATGTTTATCGCAAGCGATTGAGTTTCGAGATCAAGCATGTTTGATATTTGTTTTTGATCGCAAGAGACCAAAGACAAAAATCTGCTGTGTGCAGTGTTTCACGACAAAAATCGTGGAACACATGACTTTCTAAGCCAATAGAAGAGCAGAGAATTGGCCTGAAATATCACTCCCACTCAGCGCTAGGAGAATATTTTACGGAGGAGCGCTTTAGACATTGTTTCAATCAACGATAAAAATCTGCTGTGTGTGCTAGGCTTTAGGTTAATGTAGGGTAACGTGTATTTTCATGCCCAGGGCTCTTTGTTAACTTATACTGTATTACCCAAGTGAGTTGCTATGGGGTAGGGGGCTATTTCTTATCATTGCCGCCTTTTCCCTTATTGCTCCTGCAAAGCTCCAAACCTCTTCTGTATGAGCAATTAGTAATCGTGGAATAAAATTATGGAATGAGCTTAGCCGACAAGCTATACTAGAACCCACATTGAAGGTCTTCAAGAAGCCCATCATATAGTGGTAATTCGGTATTTTAATGTTTCATTTTATTACTGGTATTTATTTTAAGACTTATTATTATTATTGTTATTTTTTTAGATCTTAGAAATCTTTTTGATTGTTGTTAAAGCAGGACAATTTGTAAAACAGCAATATAGCTAAAGTTTTTCTCTTGTTCGAATATTTTTAATAATAATTTTTTTTCAAACTTCAATTTCATTCTCATATAACTAAAATGCAATTATACGTCTCTCTAAAACTAGGCAACGTACAACTGGCTGTCAGGTTAACTACTTAACAAAGCAAAATGGAAAAAAATTTTACTGTGACATCAATGAAATAAAATAATAATTTTCAAACTTCATATAATTCAATCAATACTACAAATATAATTATACACCTCACTAATACTAGGTAGTGCATAATTGGCTAGCCTGCTAATAACACTTAATCTAAATATAGTAACATCTATAGGAAAAAGTACAAAAGTAGAATAAAGATAATGATGTAAATATGAAATCATTAAAAGTTTAATAAGTTTGGACATGTCCATTGCTTATTGCGCCTGCAATATATGTAGTAAGAACATCTGATGGCAATATTTGATGCTTTCCGCTGTTGTCATCTGATATCAGCTTTTCCTTGCATCTCCATGAGTGTCGGCCTAAGGATTTGAACTCCCCGCCACAGAATGAGCAAACCACAAATATTGCCAGGGATGATGTAAATCCATAACGAAACATTGCAAAATCAATAGATAAGATAACACTTGGTTATATAAGATATAATGTAGCGTCCCAACTGCAGACTAAATACCAAAATACAATAAATCATTGAGGCTGTGTACAATAAGCGTCTTGATAATAATAATAATAATAATGGTAAGCATTCAGCTCTAACTTGAATCGGCAACGTTCGGCACCGTGGAGGAGCGCTCTAGTCATTCCATCTTAAGCTTCTATTGTTTGAACATAGATAAAGAATGCCCGCAAACTAATTCTGTTGAGTGTATTTCTTCTAGTTACAAACAGAGCGTGATGCAGCGGAAAATGGATTATTGGAATCGTATCAACGGATTCAGAAGATGAAGAGCGTGATTGACGGATTGAAACAGAACGAAGAGTCCTTGAAAGCGTGTATTGCAGATTATGAAGAAAAGCTTAGAGCATCCGAAGACAGATATCAAAAACTGAGAAAACAGGCCGAATCAAAAATGGAACAGTAAGTTATGATGCAAGTTTTTCATAATAACCCTGTCTTTAGAAACATGAGGTCGAAATTAGGAAAGAATTAAAAGGCATTTAAGAAACACAGGCAGGCTGAGTTTCAGATAGTAACTTGAAACAACAGTTTTTACAAGAAGCTTTTTGATTAGACTAGAAAAACATACAAGCAGCATCTATTACATGGTTCATACAACCTGAACGTCCTATTTCTTGCATCACATATGCCTAGTCTTGGTCATTATTGTCATTGAAATTCTAAGAATTTAAGAGACACTTAAGAAACATTTTAGGCTAGATTTGTCAAAACATTGAATAACACCCAAGCTAAGGGCAGAAAGTGTGTCTCTTACAAAAAGAGCGTGTATATTGTGGTTTGATTGTTTGGCTGCTGATAGCATTTTGAATGATTGAATGGTTGAACAGTTGATCGAGTAATTGACTGATTGAGTGATTGACAGCTTGATGGCTTAATAGATTTACTTGTTCGCTGCTTCCTTTACCTAACTGCTCTGATTATTTCCTTCATTCTTTGCTTGTTTGGTAGAAGTGCTATTGATGACATGTGAGCGCTTTTTTGTTTCCAGTCCTCTCCAGTGCGGAACAGACGCCCCCCCCACCGACTAATTTTTTGCAAAAAGATGAATGCCAGGAAAATATTAAAACCACCTCGCTTATTCATTTTGAACCAAGATGTGATTGTCCAGCCAGGACCCAGGACTTGCATCGCTAAATGAGCGCGTAAAAAGAGAGAAATTGTCTTCAGAAACACAGACAAGGTAGCTGAAAGTTGTACCAATAATTATGACAGAGAGAAGATAATGGAAACACAGCTGCATGTTGGAAATTTGCATTACTAGTACATTTTACCACCCCGCCCCCTTTTATTGCAACCCCACGGCTAGTTAGCTTTAGACTTCCAATCCACCCTCCCCAACTATTGCTACTTTTATTCTATTCCGTACTGGAGAGTAGTCGATTGATTGATTGCTTGATTGATTGATTGATTGCTTGATTGATTGATTGATTTGATCTATTAATATCACTGATTCAGATTGCTGATTTTAGTTGAATTTGCTACCACTTACCTTTTCATGTAGATAAGGTTGTCGAAAACTTTCAACATTTCACATTTGACTTTTCTTCCATGCAGAGCTAGCACTGAAATTGATAAAGTTCGAAAATCAAGAGATGTTGATCTGGCCGGTTTACAGGCAGCTTTGAAAAAATCGCAGATGAAGGTAGCAAGCTTAGAGACTGCTTTGAATCAAAAGGTAATTATTCAATATAGCCGTACAAGTGTCATCTTTTTATTTAACTGATCAATGTGTAGATTAAGTTACACTGCTAAGCTTGCTAGTGACAACTAGTATTGATATCATGGTCTGTGCTTGTTTAGAATGGTAAAGTGTTGTTGGATCAGTGCCTTATTTAGAGTGGTCTTGGCCACTAATAGTGGACCTGGAAATTCAAGTAGTGGCCTTGGAAAGGGAAATTAATGGGGAGAAATGGGACACTATGATAAGTTTCTTGTTCAAAAGAGTCCTTCGATAAATTTTTGTGCAAGCATCAAGGAAGTCTGTCAAAGTCCATTTTCCTTGAACATGGCGAGAAGGCATTTCCTATGCTCTCCAACCGTCTGAAAGTTCCCTTTTTGTATCCTTTTTCAGTTATTAGATTATTGTTCTCTACATTTTACCTTTGCACATGTAACTACATATGACTTGGCCATACCATTTTTTAATTGGCCCTGTTAATGTATGGGTGAGCAATAGAATTATGAGGAAAATATGCGGCATAGGATGAGCATGAAATGAACCCTGGGGTTGCAAAAACAGTATTGTTGGAAAATCATGCTAAATTAGGGACTGTGGTAGATTAATGTCGTAGTGATTTCATACAAACAATTTTTGATTTGCCGATAAAATTTTATTCCTCAGTCTACTTTTGATGTAGCTTTAAGTAACATGACTCTACCGTTACAAGTGTTTTTTGCGCTGGTAAAAGAATCTCTTTGCAGATTCGATTCAACGTTTTTTGATATTTTCTTTGGCTGCATAATGTAATTGTATTCTTATGTTTTAGAATGGAGAAAATGAAGAATTGACCAAGATTTGTGACGATTTAATCGCTCGCCTGCAGCCCGATAGTTAAAATATTGACTGTGTTTTCATAACTAGCTTTATGTTTGTCAAAGTTATTTATGTACGGCCCAATTAACGCAATTCCTGTGTCCCATAACATTCTCCCAGTATCAGCAGTTTTACTGTTCGATTTGCAATATATGGGTCGCTGCTATTTCCATGAATTTCTCTTTTATTTCTGAAGCAATCCTCCCATTTCCTTTAGAGAGCCTGCAGAAATATACAAATAGTTTTTTCACTGCTTTCCGGTTAGTGACCCATGCTTTAGTAAGGATTGTATTCCAACTCCAACTCACCCTTACCAAGAAATACACTATTTTGGCCTCTTTTTTAAGGACAACTGTTGTAGCATTAAATAACATATGAGGAGCTAGTTTGAACTTTTGTGGGTATTTTACGTGATGTTAATAGTTATTTGACTTAATTTTATACTTTTTTCAATCCTCAACCTGTTAATTCTTGGTCGCATTTGCATAGTTTCACCTTATCGCTTTAAGGCCCATGGGATCCAAAATGTATTATATAGTTTATGTATAATAGAGTTCATTAGTGATGACGTTATGAAAATATATATCTAGAATTTTTATATTTAGACCACTTGGAGTGAAAGAGTACTATAGAATAGTAATGTGTTGGAAATTTTAGACGAATATTATAAAAATAGGCTGAAATACGACCATTTAACGACAGGACACTTGCTATACAAACCTCTATATTTTTCTCCTGATTCCAAACGTTCAGAACCAGACTTAGAATACAGTGATTTGATAGGAACTATGTCAGCATTCAGTTGCCTAAATCTCGGTCACTATTTGTCAGATCGAGCGGAAATTTGTCGATAGTAGCTATTTCTATGTGCTTTTTCAGAATTTAAAGCTAAGATATAATTTTCTAAAAATATCATTTTCGTGACGTCACACTAATGAACTCTCTATTCATTCGTTTGCGCTCGTGGTAGTTGAGCTAAGCCCGTCTTTTGCTGTAGTAGCGCAAATTCAGATAGTCTTCAGCAGTGTTGTCAGAGTGAATTCAGTTTTGTATATGAGCATTCAGTTCACTTCATCAACGTATGATTTTTCAAAACAAGCATTAATTTTCTGTCGTTCACTCTGCCTTTAAAAAAAGAACTTAGAAGTTCCAATAGTGAAGGAACGGAATGTTCGCAGAAAGATATTTTTTTCATCTGCCCATATACCAGTTATACCTGTTCACTCTGCATGGTTTTGCAGAAAAGTCGTTTCAGTGTTTTTTCATGCTTGATGTAAATGCTATCAATGTTGAAGACATGTCAGTCAAAGTCAAAGTCCTTCCCGCGCCAATGGCGCATAGGGCGGCGCCTATCTCCGTTTCTATAGCCCTAGGCCACTCGTCTGCGAATGCAGTGAGAATACCTACAGCGGGGGGCTGGTCCACTGGTAGCTCCGCGTGTTTAACATCCCCACTCCTTTCTCATTTATCGAGCGCCAGACGAGAAGGCAGTGAGTACCATTTTTAAAGTCATTGGTATGACTCGGCCGGGGTTCGAACCCACGACCTTCCGATTGTGAGGCAGACGCTCTAACCACTGGGCCATCACACTGGTGAAGGCATGTCAGAGCTGCCACCAAATCAGAGAACTCAGGGAAAACCTGTGAATTTTGTGGTCAATGAAGGTAAATGAGAGGAAAAAGAAATTTTTCAAGAAGCCAGGGAAGATCAGGGAAGTGTTAAGTTGCATATTGCTTTATTTCAGAGCGATGACTTTATCCATGCTCAATCACACGGCCAGTTGAATGCCACAATCGCCAAATTTTACGCTTTTGTAAATCGTTCTGCTCTGTGCAGTCACAGTTCTGTGTTTTATAAAACCACAACTATCGAAAAGTAGGGTGAATGCTCTCACAAGCCCCATGTCTGTCCAACAAAATCCTAATTGAGAGCTACAGGAATATCAGGGAATAGTGAGTAGGGATTTACTGAAAATGCCAGGGAATTTTTCCCTGAAATACTGGTTTCAGGAAGTGAGAAGCTGATTTGATTTTCAAAACGAGACTAATCTCACATATAGTAGATTTGTTAGTTGAGCTAATGTCGAGTTTACATGACACACGTGCCTATGACCTCTGTTACTCTACACAGTTTGAGTAGGACAGCTGAAGCATAGTGAAATGGTTTCGTTTATTTGTGATGCTTGTGGTCAAACGGTGAAAAAGAACAGAGTTGAGAAGCATTACCAGACGGAGTGCCCAAGATGCAGTGTCCTTTCATGTATTGACTGTGGGAAAGATTTTCATGGAGATGCGTATGCAGATCACACAACTTGTATCTCAGAGGCAGAGAAGTACCAAGGGAAGCTTTATAAACCGAAGGAAAAGGCAAACAAAGGAGATGCAAAACAACAAGAGTGGATAAAGGTCCAGTTGTAACATTTATTCATTTGATAACATGTAGAAGGGCAAGGAAGTACAGAGGTTGTATTGCGAAGACAAAATCCCAAAGAAACTTTTCAACTGAAATTAGTTGATTTTTTCATGCATTCCATGTGCCTTTTGGCCTTGGTGTTTAGGAGCAACTTGTTGCAATGGTTTTTTGCTCAATTACTATCTTTAGATGCACAGCTTACCATAATTTCACAGTTTATATTAACGATTCATCAAAGAACAAGTATTAATAAAATGTGGTGAAAAGGGCCAAAATTACGAAAGTTGAAGACTTGGCATCGTGCTAGGTATCCTTTTGGAAGATATCCTGTCAAAAATACTGTGTATAATAAAGTGTTATTAATCAACTAATGATATCCATCTCATCTTAAATAGAGTTGCAAGAATACTTAGAACTTGCCTGAAAAAGGAGAATATAAGAAATACAAACATAAATTTGTATAGCTGAATAACAAAATCAGCTTTTTTGTGTGGATTATTTTGATGCCTTTTGACTCAGTAAGGATCTTGCTGGTCAAATTTGCTTTCAGCAAATTACCACCATAAAGAGAGGACTGTATCATGATAGATGAAGTGCTAGCTTGCCATTGAAATGCTAGAATTGTTTTCTAATATCTTTTCAGAAGGTGCAAGAGGCAGGAGACAGTGTGAAGAATCCAAAACTTAGAGGATACCTGAACAGGATACAAGAATATTCAAATGTTCCACGAAAAAGGGCAAAATTTATTGTTAGTAAAAATCCTTACAACCATCTTTGCATTTATTCTTAACATGCAGATGAGCATTAAAGAATGCAAGACTTTCTACCTCTATGAAATTTTTTGAGCTCAAACTACTTTGATATGAATCAGAAGTGAAGTAGCATTTTTCAGCTTTGGTTAAGTGTAGTTTTGTTATTCAAGTTAGATTAATTGCATTAAGACTTTATTCTTCTGTGAATGCTTTTAGAACATCTTTCATATGCTATTCTTATTTGTACTGCATTTTCCTATGTGAGTTTTGCTTGATATTGGAATTTGAGAAAGTTGTTGTGGTCATGTGAGAAAAGCTGAAGTGTAAATGTATATTTGCCTTCTAGAACTTTTGCAAAAATAGTTTAAAACTACACGATTCAGTTGTACTTGAACAACTCTGGGATGCATTCAACCCAAAGAAAGACCCTCAGGTGAATCAAGTATACTTGTATCAAAGTTAATAGTATCTTTATTGACTTGATGGTAAATTTTCCTTTAGAATCAATTTCTCAAGAGTTAACCACCTTATAGTACCTTGTAGCCAAGAGCATGCACAGAAATGAGCCAGAATAAAGTCTATGTAACTATGTAATTACAACAATAAATTAACTGCTATTATAATTTGTTTTATGCATCTTCATCTGGAGAGAAATTTGAATGCTTGATAGCATTATAGTTTCTATATCAGCTAGACCAATAATTTACTATACAGGAAAATGGAGCTCCCACTATCGAAGTTAGCAGTGCAACATCAAATGGGATACAGTCTGATTCTATGAAAAATGATAAGGAGACTTTAAGCATTACACCAAGTGAAATTTCATTTGAAGAGAAGAATAACGCAGTAAAAACAAAGAAAAGAAAGATCAACAATGATATACCTATAGATGATTGTTATTCTAATCAGCAAAATAATGAAGATAATACTGAACAACGCAAGTCAAAGAAAAAGAAAGAGAAAAATAAAGAAAATATGGATCTTGATGCAGATCAGGAACTTCCTACAAATGGAATCATTGGTGAGCTTGAAGAAAGTCATTAATTATTATTTTATTCAATGGAATCTATTCTCTCTGCCTTCTAGTAAGTTGGTGTGAAAACAATGTAATATATTTGGCATTCTTTGCTATTGCAGAAACAGAAATCACCATTGAATATTGTTTGATATACTTGACATAACATAGTTCACATTTGCATTAGTACTAATTTTGTCTATTGCATGATTTACATATGTAGCATGGTACATTGTGTTATCAAATTAAGCCTTTCTCAGGATGGGATAGTTTCTACTGCACTAGGATTCCTGTGGTACATACTTATTACTTACTGCTTATTGATAAGGGTGTATTATTTTCTAGGCAAGTTCAGCTGGCAAAAAGCAATCAAGACTTTACTCAAAAATGCAGGGGAAGATGGCATATCAATAAAAAAACTTAGGAAAAAGGTAGGACCTTTGAAAGCCTTTTGAGGCTCTATTTTCAATGTTTGAGTGTCAGTGACTAATATTTATTATATGTTTATTAAATTGATGTGAAATTCCCTCCAAGTTTAAAACTGGCAGAATTGTTGCTAATATTGGCATTGATGAAACTGATGGTTCATATATTGAGCTTGTATCTCTTGAGTAAAGGTGTTTATAAGTCAAAAGGTGTATACCTGCCTTTAGGTGCAGATGAACTATCATTGTTTTTATAGGGAAGTAGTAGATTATTTGCAATGGTTTTTGATTTTGATTCATTGATGCATGATCCTACAATTTGCATTCATATTATCTCAGTTATCACTGGCATCATAATGCACTTATATTTTATTCACATGCTACATTCAATGATTCATTGTTCTGCCTGGGTGCCAGTATTTCATAATCATTGTGATGCTCTCATATACATCCTATGGTCCATAGCCATATCATTTGGGTATCCTGTGTATGAACTTGGTCTTTTCATACTTGTACTATGAATGTTGCTTAATATTACTCACAGCTACCATAGTTTCTTTCTTATCTTCAGGAAATACAGGTCTAGTACAGGGGTCTCCAAACTTTTCCATCCGAGGGCCGCATCAGCTACTAAGCAGCTGGTGGGGGGCCAAGAATATAATCGAGGTCCAAATAAAAAAAAAACAGGGATGCTGCTTTTAATAATATGTTTAGCACTATTTTATTCAATTACTATTTAATATAACCTCCATGCAAACGCTTTGTTTAGGCAGGATACGAGTATATTTCCCTACTTTTTCCATAGACAAAAGTCTCCGCTGGCCGGATGGAAAGGTCTCGAGGGATGCACGCGGCCCGCGAGCCGTAGTTTGGAGACCCCTGGTCTAGTAGATACTATAACTGAAATCAGAATCTTTTGCATGGCCTTTAGTTTTTTACTGTTTCATATAAGGTCGTTGCTTTTTTGCACTGATCAATGCTAGCCAATTTTATCCTCTGTTTTTGGATTCATCCTCGTAAAATATGAGAAATTATAGTTTCTGGATATGCTGTTCTCCATTGCTAGCATTACCATCTCTCTATATAACTTTCTTTGTTTTTGAATCTTCTTCTCTGCTTCCTTCTTTAGCTTTTGCTTTAGTTCTTCCTTTTTCCGTCTCTCTTCCTCTCTCTTTTTATAGCGATGATACTGCAGCTTCATCTTTGCTATTTTCAAATCCTCCTTCTCAGCCATCTTTATTCGCTCTGTTTCTTTCTGCAGTGCCTTCTTCACATCGTTCAGTTTTTCTTCCAAATATTGCTCGTCTTCAATCATGTTCTTTAATAACTCATCGAGCTCTGCTGCCTTTGCATCCAGTCCCACGTCTCGTAGGGCATTGTATATCTCACCAACACTCCTTTTCCGATTATAGGTAGTTGCCAAATCTAAGCTACTGTTTCGAGTCAATGATGACCAGAGGCTGTCAGAAAATGACATGTCACGGTTTTTGTATTGTGCAGCCAAAGGACTTACTTTGTCAGATGTGCTCCAGTCACTCGGTGGCATTGTGTCTTCATACGAACTTCTCAAGTCTTTGATATTTTCTGCTCTTAAACTTTCTGAGCTTAATTGGGAATATTCTCCCGTTTTGACAAGCCTGGGAAAGCTGTTTGTTTCCTTGTTTGTTTTCATTGTAATACTCGAACTTCTGTTGTTTTTCGTTACATTTTGATTAAAGTAATTTAAGCCAGACGTGTCCTCTCCGTAGGAAGATTCTGTCGTGTTTTCAATGTTCCTATTGTGTATATCAGGCAAGTTGTAATCATTAGATTGTGAGTTGTATTGGCTAGTATTTTTCGATTTCATTTTGTTTTTCGGTAGAGTTTTAGAGGTACCATTTAAGAGTGGCAATTTTGTCTCGTTCTGCTTGTCCCCATTAGACAGTGCTACTTCCCTGCACTCGTTCTGATGTCCATGGAGGCCATCGATCAACCCAGCCTCGTTCCCCTCCGCTGTTTCTATATTGTCAGTCTCAGTTTCAAACACACTCGGCAACTTTTCTCTGGCATTTGTTCTTCGCTCGTACCTCTGTGATGCTTTCACTCTCTTCATAGCTCTTTTCATTTCAATCCATTTCGTTTTGCCTAAATTTGGCAAGTCGCTTGTGTAGGCTTGACCTTTTAGTTCACCGCTATTACTCTCTGTTGTCAATACTTCGATATATTCCATCTTCGTTTCGTTATTATTCAGCGTAATTTCATTTCCCTTCTTGCAATTGCCTTCCTCATCTTCTTGTTTATCTTCTTCGTTGCCCTGCCATTCCATCTCTATGTCCTCTTGCTGCTCATCATTATCTATTTCCATTCTCTGTTCTCTATTTTCATTGTTCTTATTCTCTCTTTTCTTCTTCTTCATCGTTTTTCTTGCTGCCTCCTTTAGTCGCATTTTTCTCGCTCTCAGCCGATCATGTTGCGCTTCCATCTTCCGTATGAGTCGCAAGCTATTCGCTACCAGGTCTATTGATGGTTTTCGACCTGCATCGTGCCTTCCCTCCTCGAAAGCTTTTTCGATCATTTTGCTATGTTCTGATATTACCATCTTCCGTTTCATGTCTGTCACCTCTTTTTTGTGAATCGTATTTGCATGTTCCGATTTTAGTTCCGCGTTCTCTAGAGCGCTTCTTGCATCCTGAATCGACTTTTCAAAACTTTTTCTTAGGCAGCACTTTTTTTTCTTGATACTCTTTTTCTGTACCTTTAGGTCGTGAATCACCGAACCATTTTCGCAACTCCTTGTCCCACAATTTGACAATATTGCACGTCGTAATCTCTCCCAATGTTTTTTTGCATCAATGTGGTCTATTTTTTCAGTTTGCAATTCTTTTATAAGTAGTATTGTATGACTGTTATCCATGTTCACCTTTCAAGACTAGTAGCTTCTCAAGACAGCAAACTCTTGAAACCAACTTGAGTAAAATTCAATGATTGATATGAAATTCTGACATGAAGCTACGTTGTTATGATAGGCCAAACCGTTAATTTGATTTGAAAGTTCATTCTCTCTTCTTGTGCGTAATAGTTTGTCGTTTAATTAACTTACAGTCTCATCCACTTGAATGTCCCTTATGTTTATACAAAGATATAGCTACTAGGTCGTTTTGCTAACCACTATCTATGTTAAAAGCAGAAATATCTTGCTCTTATCAGCTTCAATCATAGAGTTTGAAAATGCTCTGATTAATTTCATTTGTAGCACCTGTTGTAATATATCTATTTAGTTCAATTAAAATATCTTCTTTTTGTCACAGTTTCGTTCATATGTTAATTGCATAGGTGTTATTGTCACTTGCAGAAGCGCCATGAGTTGTGACAAAAATAATTAGCAGCATTTTGGATGAAATTGCTTTACTTCATAACAATAGAATTATCACCCATTACTCACTGCTTTCATATGATCCAAAAGCTTTTAAATAACTTTTTCAATGATGAGCTAGTCGTTGTGGCTGCTTTTCTATAGGTGTTTCTTCGTTATTCCTTTCCCTCTAAGGCTCTACCGAACACTTCTGAAATGTTAACTTTATTGAAGAGAAAGCTCAGCAAGGAAACGATCGAGTCAATTCGCTTCTACCTTTCATATGCTGGAAATTACGTTTCTGCGATTTGGCTGCAGCAGAGATCATATATGTACAAAGTTACTATAGTTTTCATTCTTGCACGGCTCAATCGAAGCTTGTTTTATTTCCTCTTGGACAATTTAGATATAGTGTTTTTGCAACTTATTTCACAATAATGCCAGCTGTAGCTGATACAGCAATAAATTTGTGGCTACACAATGAACGTTCAGTTTTGTCGTATGATTGGTTATTTCTGCCTTTAGCCTACCTCTTTTTGCAGCTGTTTATGATTGTCTCTCAGATTTTTCGTGTTATGTCCTTTTTCATATCTTCCTTGTATTTCCTTGATGTTATCTTGTATTTTTATAGTGTATCGTTTTGTTTATTATGATTTCAAACTTACGTTTTGTGTTCTATATCTGCTGCAATCACAAACGTTCGTCATTTTTCTACATCTGCACCTTGCCGTATCAAAGCACGTGGACTCTTTACTTTCAATGAATAGCAGTCTTTAATAAATTCTTCTGTGTTGCTCTACATCCTTTGTGCATCATGCTTTTATGTTTGTAGAGTTTGATTTCTCAACAATTATCAGGGTATTTTTATAAAAAACACTCAGCAATAGATTATCGCGTCTGTTACTGTCACCAAATTCTGTTTCGCTATTGCTCAATGCGATCCCCTTATTCCTTTTGGATTATCCATTTGATGAAACTCATTTGAGTCGCTCACACATTAGAGTTTTAATGGGGTTTGTAGTTTACTGTAGTTGTACTCGTTCAACTTACTCTTGTATACAGCTTTACCCAAAGTTTAGTTGTATCTAGTCAGCTGAGTAGCTGCTAGCTTCGATCTTCTTTAGAGTACATGAAGACAAGAAGCCAAGCGTTGTCAACAATATCCTCAGAGTATAACCCTTTGATTCGGAACATCTCATTGACCTGAATGGTTAACATTGGAAATGCGGAATTTATAAATACCTAATACCTCATTTATTGTATGTACTTCAAATTGTTTTGAGTTTCAAATAAAAGGAAATTCAAAATTATTGAATGAGTTAAGGAGAATTCTTTGCCATCAGTTTGACTGTCTTTGAACACTAATGAAAGTGATCTTTAATTCACCTTAAAATTGTCATGTCACTGACCAAATTCTGCGCAATTCTATAATCTTTTTGCATCCCCTTTTTCTCAGTCAATAAAATAGCTGATTCAGAAATGAACTAATGTCTAGATTCCAGCGATGACGATGACTTACACAATTCAAAACTGTTAAATGGGAATTATCAATGGCGAGTTTTGTTTTCGTTTGGTTTTTAGGCACTGGAATTTTCCCTTCATATCATTTTCAATGAATACGCCGCTTCGTATTGACAGCAGTAACCTCAACATGCTGTTTTTCTGAACAAATGCCCGTGGCAGCTTCAACTTATTTAAACTGCATAATCAGTTAGCTCAAGAACAGATGCAAATGCAAATTGCAGATGCAGCAGTATTTGCAAATCTGTCCATTCTTCTAGCATTTTATGTGCTACCACGTTGTCTACATCGGGATAGCCTTAGGCTCCA
>WIPJ01002269.1:65973-79777 GCA_018155075.1 Cassiopea andromeda | reverse complement strand
AACTAAACACGACCCCCCCCCCCCAGGAAGAGCACTTCCACAACAGACAGGACCTTATTTCTGTTGCTCTATTTTAGTGGCTACCTTTCGCTGTAGATAACGTAGTTCGTAGTTTTTTTAATGCTACTTATGCTGAAGGGTTCAATGTCTCTTAAAAACAGTTCTTAATAGATTGTTGTGATCTTCTTTGTTCTTTTGCATGAATCTTGTAATTTTTCATTTTTTTGTGATCTTCGTGATATTATGTGGCATTTTTTGATTTCAAAAGTTAGGCTGGACCTCTCTCAGTGAAATACTCCTGGTATACATTCATTTTTACTCAAACTTTTATCAACGGTTAGAGGAGCGTGTACAGGGCCTGATCTTAAAAATTGATACCAACTCCACTTCATCCCAAACCCAATAGCTTTTGGAACTCAGTCAGATTTTAGGCTGCATTCGTACCTGGAAAGATACAAACCAAGATCTAGTTTTTCGCATTAGAATAGATAGGAGAAATAGTAAGAATCTCCAGATCCTTAAGGACAGCAAGCATAATCTAGTACTTTGAAATATATGTCGCTCAACTATTGCTTAGTAAGACTTGTGCATGTACCATATACAATGATTAGCTATAATATTGACAGCGATGAAGAGAAAAAGACAATGGTAGAGAGCCATTGCCATTCCGAAAAGTTCCAATGTCTAATAGAAGGACAAGATCACTTATTCGAAGATTATAGGTGACTTGTGTACGTTTGAAGACGTCTCAAAATAAGATGGGTTGTTCACAATTCGTTCACCAACTTTTCTGACCTGAATCAAATCACGCAGTATATTACAAAAACAACTGCTTGCCCTTAACTTTTGTTTTGCTTTTGTGACATCCAGCCCGTACCGATCCGTTTGTGAAACAACTTTTCTAATTCGATCAGCAGTAAAAATTTTCGTTCCAAAACCCGAACGAATCCGATCGGATAGGCCGCACATCGGATTTGCATGCCTTTAGTCTGAACCATAGTCTGAGCTTTGAAATAGGTCCACCTTATGCGCCTTCGCTGCAGCTATAGGCTACAGCTACATGGCGCCATTTGGAGCTTCTAAGGTTAACAAATTATAGGAGCAAAAAGAAATTAGTGCACGATTGAGCTCGGCAGCCAAGATGAGAGGCAGTTATAAGTACAATGCTAAGGTAGGGAAAAGGAAGTACAATGCCTTACTATTCGAATTTATTTCGAGTTGTTTTTAATTTAATTGGCCTAAATATATACGCATTTCGCTAGGGCACCTCGATAGATTTTTAGTTCAGTGCCCTAAAGTTCAATCGTACTGTTGAAGAAATGGCTATACATTCGATTTGCTTTCTATATTATGACACTGGAAAGCTAGTATGTCTTTAGGCTGAAGATCAGTTAGTACTGACTTTATATATTTAAATTCGAGCGGGAAGGTTTTTAACATAAAATTTAATTCTATCAAGTGACCAGTTTCTCAAGCACCACTAATCCCCAGTGTGGTAAATGCACGAAATGTATGCTCTTTCAAAAACGAATAAATCACAAGTGCCACAATGCTAGTTAGCAAGCTTCAAACCTTTTCTGTCTTTTGTAGCAACTTGTTTTTGTGCTGAGCAGAACCTTTTTGAGGACCCAGACTGCAAAACATGTAAATTTGATTTAGCAAGTAAATCTACTAAGACTTATCTGGTTTATTTATGTTGTTGTAGATAATTCATTTAACTTCTGTTCTAATTTTAGCAAGCAAATTGTATTTATAGTTGGGATTTTAGAGATGTTTGGCCTTGTGCAAAGGTACTTTTAAAGTAATTTATAGGTTTCAGGTAATTTCAGGTAACGCAGTGCAGCCTAATTTTCATTATCTTGAAGGTATGGAGAAAAATGGGCATTAGTAATGGTAGGAGAAAAATTAAGTCAGTGGTGGCTGTGCTCCAAATGATCAACTTGTATCAAAGACAGTTAAAGTTGGCACAGCTAAATCATCCAAGAATTGTACCATGGAGTAAGGCCATATCTCCATCAAGTGATATTGAGTTGGCAGACAAAACACTGCTTATAAAGGGGAGATCAACAGACAATGGTCTACTTGAAAGACTTAATATGTGTTCAGGTATAAATCTTATAATCCCTGAGGAGTTATGCTTGAGTCTGGTTGCGACCAATTCATGGAATTCAGAGAAAATCAGGCAATTTTTTCAATCAAAGACATCAGAACACAGAAAGTTTTCTGATGAATCTGGAAAAAGGGAAGTTTTAAGTTTCTTATTGCTGCATTTCAGAGTGGTGACTTTCTATATAACCTATCACACATCCAGTTGAGTGTGATAGCTGCCAAATTTTACCCATTTACTTATCACTCTGATTTTTGCAGTCATTATGAAGTGGAGTTCTGTTTTCTTATAAAGCAAAATCTTTAAATAGCCAAAAATCAGATCAAAGCTATCCCTTGCTATACCAGACAAAAGTCTAAAAAAATATATAAGGTGACTGCCAGTAGAAGTAAAGTGAGTGTGCAGTGGAAAGTATATGCTGACATGATCCTCAAAGTAGTTGGCCTCATCCATTGTTTGGTACTGAGAAACAGCTAGAGAGGGAAAAGAAGAGAACAAGAAGTGGATTCAGTGAAATACATTATCAAAAGCTATAAAGTTGTCAAAAGCTGTTAAGTACGATGTTACAGATTTTTGTATCTAAATTTGTAGGCCTACCTTTATTTTTATATTCCTTTATTATGGGAGAGTACATGTGCAATCATTTGTTGTTTATTTCTACTACTCAGAGATCTTTTGCTTATTGATACTCAAACAGGGTGTTCAGAGATGTGCAAGATAACATCACAATAGAAATATAGCAATTTGAAAGTGAATTGATTGTTCTTAGGCCACCAACCAGAGAGCATACTCTCTAGTTGATGGCCTAAGAGCTGGATTGCTCTATACCATTTTTGATTATTTGCCCAGTTCTCGTTGTGGTTAGCAAAAGGTCTCTGAGTTTTAGAAATAAACAGCAAACAATTGCATAGGTAGGCTACAATAATAAAGGAATGTAAAAATAAAAGTAGGTCTATAAATTTAGTTGCAAGAATCAGTAATATGGTACTTGATAACTTTTGAAAAACTTTACAACCTTTGACAACATGCTTCACTTAATTGGTCCCACTATAAAATCTTTCTCTTCTGCTTCTTGCCTCTGCTTTCCCCTCTCCCACTGTCTCTTATGTTACCTAATAATGGATGCGGCCAACTCAAGTACGTAGCTGGAGGTCATTCCCAAGGGGGCAAAACCTGGCTGTACAAGCACTTTGGCTGCACAAGCACTTTGGCTGTACAAGCAAGCGTTTTACTGTGCCCTTGCGTTAGTTAGTTAGTTAGTTAGTTAGTTAGTTAGTTAGTTAGTTGGTTAGTTAGTTAGTTAGTTAGTTAGTACTTATTTGTTAACACAGGCTGAGGATTGAGGCAGCTATGCAGCTGATTTGGGCCTACAGCACAAAGCATTTGTCCTCAGATTTTATCTGAGTACTCATTTACTGACCTACAAGAGGATGTATAGCAGAGTGGGCTGCTGGCTTGTAGTTAGTGATTCTGACCAGTGCACGGATTCAGACCCGTAGAGTTTTTCAACTCATCAGGTCTGCAGCACTGTGCCTTAACCACTTGGCCACACCACCACTTTAATTCTATTTTGTGCTCACTTTATTTATATTGTGCAGTCACCCTCTATATTTTCTTTTTAGACTTTTGTGCAGTATGACGAGGGATACAAAACTCCCTGAAACCTCATACCTGTCCAATAAAACAATAGAATCCTAAGTAGGGTTATAAGAACACCAGTGAAGGTAGAAGATAATGAGTAGCATTTTGCTGAAAATATCAGAGAAAATCATATAATTCCTCACAGGAAGAATAACTTAACCCTGTTAAGATATTCCAGGCCTTTTTGTCATGATGAGTATGCTCAAACTCCAATCATTTCTTTAACAATATACTGTTCCATATTTGTATTTTACATTTACTATGCATTTAACTAATAGCCTTAAATGCGTAGAAATTACTTTATCAGCTATTAGATAGTAGCAGTAGCTTTCCTCAGTTTGCATAAAGTTTAGAGCCCATTGATGGGTCTTTTATGTGAGAACTGATCTTTGCAAATCATTGTTTCCAATATCTGGAGTTAATTTTTGGATATCAGTTATTTTTAGTGAGAAATTATTAGTTATTTTAATGAGAAATGCTTTCTTAAATAAGACCCTATGTTAATGGTTGTGCTTTCTCTACAATGTGTTTTAATAGGGATGTCTATTCTAGGAAAAGATGATTGTGAAATGATTTCTGATGGTGTATTGCTTCTTGCTCCATGGTTTTCAACCAGGGTTTTACCAGTACAGTTCAAGGGCTCTCATATAAACTACACAAATGCTATCATCTGCAGTAATTTTTAATTCTCCTCTTCAGATATGTGAGCAGGGATCCTTGATTTACAGAAATGCTTCCCTGGGTTTCTGCTCCAGCAAAAAGGTTGAAAACCACTGCTCTAGGCAATATATTCAGTATATATAAAGTCAGTATACAATGCTTTTTGATTAATTCTTTATACACATTAGATGATGCTAAGACTCTCTTTAGATGTAGAAAGTGAAGCAAGGACTGCTGAAGTTGTTGACAAATTCTCAGAGCCCTCAGACCACCCAGAACTGCCTACTTCCTCCTCTAGAACTCGTTCATGTACTAAAAATGTTAGATATGATGTATCAATTTTTGACTCAAATGATGATGACAGTGATGGTGACCTTGAAGTGATTCAACCAGAAGGAAAGCACAAGAAAAGTGATGAGGCTGGTTGGCTGGCAAGGAAAATTTCAAGTGGTTTTCATAAGCTTTCAAAGCTGGGGAAAAAATCTCAAGTGTCACACACTCCAGATACTTCAAAGAGAGCTAGTGCTAGGGAGCCAACAGAAAATGATGATGGAATGGATAGTGAAGTAATTGAAGCCAAACCACAGAGTTCAAAAGATAGAGCAAACAAACAGAAGACAGATGAGGCTGATTCCAACAAGGATGGAAGACTATCAATGAAAAGGAAGATCTTGAAAGTTGCAGCCAAAAAGTCAAAGCCCAAGTTGGAATTGCTTCCAGAATTGTATGATTTACTTATTTTTTGGTTGTTTTGAGCAACTAGGCACATTACTTTTTCTGATTTTAGACTACAAGTGGGAATACAGCAGTAGTGTTGTCTATTTTCAATAGACTGCATAGTTACTGGGTTAATTATTTTTGTGTAGATTCTCTTTAGTTGGTTTATTTTAATAATGATTGTATCACTATTTCCATCACTGCAATAACTACTATCACCACAAAGCTTTTTGCTTTTCTCATAGTTATTATCATTATATTTATCATCTCCATTGTGACCAGGGGGTCAGTTGATCACATAACAATTGTCTAAAAGAGTAAGTTGAGTTGCCATTAACATTGAGGAGAGTTTGTCACAGGTCATCGATATCTGCCCAAAATCTGAATCTCTGGGACCTAAATATCTTTCAACTTAAGGGGAGTTGTCTCTCAGTGTCTACTCACCACAGCATTGAGGTCTCCAAACATAGGTTAGCAATCATCATCATCATCATCATCATCATCATTGTCATCATTGTCATCATCATCATTGTCATCATCATCATTGTCATCATCATTATCATCATCTTCCTCCTATTTCACCCCAATGGGGGCCTAGGGCTGACCCTGTGGTCAGTTTTTGCCTATCATTTCTTTAGAAGAGGTGACTGAGTCGGTTACACTAAATCCACTCTGTTACCCCAACAGTTGCTAGGCAGATCTGTAGTGTGAGCAATTGAGCCAGGTTTTCACTGAAGGGGCCTGGTTGGGCAGTTTGCCACAGGTCATCATCGTCTATCTTAGTTCTGAATCTCTGCTACATAAATCACTATCAACTTGAAGGCAGTTGTCACTCCTCTCTGTGCCTGCTTGCCACCATATGGAGGTCTCCAACCTTGGGCTAGTAATCATTGTCATCATCACCACAATCATCATCATCATCGCAATTGTCATCATCATCATCATCATAATTATCATTATCATCATCATCATCATCATCCTCATCATCATCATCATCATCATCATCATCATCATCATCATCATCATCATCATCATCACCATAATCACCACAATCACAATCATCATTGCAATCATCTTTGCAATCATTTTGACCATATGGCCAGTAAAAAAGCTAATAAGTAGGAGAGTGGTGGAATAAGTGTTTTTGAAATCTAAGACAATACTGCTATGAAGCTCTCTATGTACATAAATCAGGCATCTATGGCCAGAAGAATGTAGTGGCACAAATTGCTGAATGGCAATAAGATTTGTTCAAAATATCTCTTTCAAGAGTTGGAAGGATTTTCAAACATTAATTAGCAGGGGGCGGCACTTAGGCACCCAAGAGTAGTCATCACCAGAATCATCACCATCACTGCAATCACAGGAATCATAAGTATCCAAATCTGTTCTCTTCAAAGGAAATATCCATGACCTTTTCAGCCATGTCTAACCACATGTTGAGACTTAATATTTGCAACAATGATATTGTACATGCTTATAGTGACCAAGAAGAGGCTGGTGACAATGAAGGCAAGATTGCTGAAGAAAACAATGAAGAGCCAAGAGCACCTCAGAGGAAGAGAAAGAAAGTTGAGGATCCACTTTTCAGTTGCCCAATGTGTGACAGAAAGTTTGTTGAAAGTGAAATTAACCAGCATGCCTTTACTTGCAATGCAGAGCCTCCTTATGAATCAAGATCTCGTACTAATGGGTATGGTTAGGCTGTTTTGAGTGACTACTGCAGTATTCTGTTAGCTTTCTATTTTAGAAATAGGCCTTTGGATGAAAGCTCAGGGATGTAACCAAACACTGAATTCAGCTATACCAGGGGTGTCCAGACTACAGCCTGTGGGCCAAATGTGGCCTGCTATCCAGTTATTGTTGGCCCACATAAACTTCTGAAAATGTAGTTGTATATCATATGTCTTTATATATTGTCAATTTTTAGCAAGCATTAAAGAAATGTCTCATAATGATAAGTCAAAAGCTCAGCATCACTTTTACCATTGATGGCAATGTTATTGTCATCATATACATAGGTGAGATAGAAATCCATACAGTATTAATGTATCACTGTGCTTCTTATAGTGTAAGACCCTGCCCATTGCTTATTGTTCTGTATTTGGCCCTTGCTGCAAAAATTTTGGACACCCCTGACCTTTACTATTTCTTACTTGCTCATTTTATATTACAGTGTGACTTGCAAATGAGGGAAGTTATTTTCCCTGATATTTCCCAGATTTCTATCCTGCTTCCTTTGTTTCAATGTAGCTCCTGAGCAAATACCATCAGGGGCGGCCCAGTCATCACAGATTGGGGGGGATTTTTGTTGCCAAGCCCACAAATTGTGACAGTATTTGGCTGCCATACCCATTTCAAAATCTTGCTAGAGGCTCCTCACCCCAACCCAGCTTTTTCTCATTGAATTTGAATGAATTGGAAAATTGATCTTGGCAAGAAGTGGGGGAGGGGGTACAAGTCCCTAACACGCTTTGCTTATAATCACAATGCAAGGCTATCTATGCAAGCCATAGTCTATTTGAGCAATGTAGCATGCTTTTGTTTTATCATACAAAGAGAAACCAACAACCTCTTTATTTGCAGAATTTATTTTCTTATTGTCTTTTCAGCATTTTTTGAAATTGATTTATTAAAAAAACAAAGACTAGCAATTTCCCTGATTGTCTCTAGACCAAGTCAAACCCTTGATTTTCCTTGACAGTTTTTTGGCAAATTACATATCCCTAATTTTTACATGATTTCTTTTAATTCCCTGATTTGGAGGACAACCTGTATTAAAAAGGATTTTCTACCTTTGTTTTATGCAAACTTGCCCCTAGCGTAGTTGATCTTTCATGTGGCATTATTGTTGGTGTTGTTGCTTACATTATTTTGAGTAGGCCTTTTCAGCTAATTAAAGCGTACTGCGCATGCCGCATCCAGGCATGGGACTGCCAGTTTTAAGGACCCTACCGAAGGAGGACGGAGTGAGCTGTTTTGGTCGTTCATCTGGAAGGTCACTCATCCAGTTTTTGTTCGTATACAGCCATGTTTAACTTCAGTTAAGCTATTAGAAGTGGCTGGGCCGCTTGACCGCTCACCCCATTATGTTAAGGAAATATTTCAATTTTTAATTTTATGCTCCGAAATTGTTTTTAGATGTTGGCATGATTAATTGGAGCATGGCTGGCAGCCTTTAACACACAGAGAGCCATTTGAACCCAGATCTGTCCTCATCCTCTAAAGAATATGGTGCGAGAACATCAATTTGCATATGCATACGTTTCTGCACAAATGATTGCTCTGAATTTTTGGAATTACATGTGATTTACACGTTGGTAATTTATGATGTTTTGCTCTTTTCAGCTTGGACAAAGCTGAAGAATTCATACCTCTTGGCAGCAGGACCAAATTTTATCAAGGTATCTTCTCTTTTTTGCCAGTTTAATGCACATGTGACTCTGTAGTTTCTGTCACAGCAGGACTAACATTTCGCAAATCTTATTGGCTTTCAATGTTTACATTATTGCATTCAGTGGAGACTGTTAAGCAAGGAGATGCTGAAATTTTTCTCTTCGATCGGGCTGTCTGCCAAATCTGGGAAAAATCAGGGAAGTGGGTTATGCTCAAAAACATAAAGTCAGAGAATTCGGGTAATGCTAGAGACAGTCAGAGAAATATCAGGGGAAATATGTGTCTCTGTTCCTTCAATCAGTCGATTTCCTAACATGCTAAAAATAATGGATTTACTGGATTTGTTGTCTTAATTGATTTGTCATAAAGGATTAATGCTCTTATTGATTGTCGATAGTAGTTATGATAAAAGATGAAATTAAAGATGTGATGAAAAGTTGAATATTTTGATTGACTATGATTTTCGTTGTGGCCCTTGTTCTTCAATTCATCATCAGACTGCGTTTTCCAAAGCCTGTTACAAATACTCGCAAGGAAATACATTATGCCCATAATGAAATTGTTGGTTTTCCTTTTCCACGATGGATGTATAGCACAATTCGCTCATACTGGCGAAAGATTGCCTAAATAGCCTTGTATTGTGATAAGTGTAGTGTGTAGTATACGCTCAGGACCTGTATTGAATCAGGAAAAAAACAGGGTAGAATTCAGGGAATTACGAAGGAAGTGTCAAGAAAAACCATTTCCCTGATTTGGTAGATGTTTTAGAGATCTCGGCACTAGTGTATCCATGTATTATAAGTCACGTGACATATATACGTCAATCAATCATTTATAGCCTAATGCAAGCAGTAGAGTTCAGCAGTTGATTTAGAGTGTCACCGAGTTGAGTTCAGATTATACAATGCTTTCATAAATAAATTGTTCTGTATATATTTTACATAAAAACATGTGTTTATATTGCTCAGCCCTTACATCACAACAGTAGACACTCTGCTAATGTTATCACCAAGGCGTGGTAGCCAGTATAATTTTGTCTTCCATACACCAATAGTGCTACAACCACCTTTATCTTTCACATCTCACCCAGAAATTCTGATTGAATTTTTGTTTCATAGGTTGTTTATTAAAAGGTTCGTTTCTGTAACACTAAAGTGTCCTAGAAAGATAGCTTTGTTAGTTTCTTCATGATTTTGCTTGATTTTGATCGTGTTTTTGATATTCTTCTGTAGATGCTGAATCTCGGGATTGTAGGCCCACTTTGTCAGCAATAGATAAAAGCTACTCAAAATGGAAGAATTCTTGCGAGAAAATATCGACCGGGACAAACAGGAATACTGGAAAGTACGAAAAAGGTATCTTGGAAATAGATCTGACCAGTTCCCTGAGAAGGCTTGCTGAAGACTCTGCGTGTGCAAATGAGATATCAACTTCAAGCAATGGGAATCAAAAAAGTAATTTTCAGCTCTGACTTATTTGGTCTATAATGTAGGCAGATATGTTCCTGTATGGCTCCCAAAATTCTTGTTAATTGGCTATTTTGAAGCTTAAAGGTGTTTTGCTATGGCTAACTCTAAAACCTATAATAAACGGGGGTCAAAATAAGCGGGGGCCTAACAAATTTTCAAAACTAATTAGCGAGGGGGAACCATGCGAGCATCTAGGAAACAGCTTTTAGGCATGTCTGTTCTTATGATGCACTAACAACACCTAAAAGCAGTAAAGCACAAGAGAGGACGGGGAGCTGAATTTTATTGCAGTACCTGCATTCACATCTTCAGAAAAATGATGAATTTGAATTTGAAGCAACTCCAAAATTGCTAAAATTAATAAACGGGGAGTCAAAATAAGAAGCGGGTGTTTTCAAATTTGCCAAAATTAATAAACGTCCCCCCCCGTTTATTATCAGTTTTAGAGTAGGTCTTTATCCATAGGCCTTGGAGTCGTGCTACTTGTGCAGAATAATAATATTGTGTAGCAATACTTATAATATTTAATTTATTTTCGGATAGTAGCCCATTTAGTCACACTGATTTGCAAGGGGCCATTTATCTACAAAAATGAAAGCTAAGGGCTATTGCTAAGGAAGAGAATCGGTGTACATGCTTCTAAACTCTGCATCTTTAAAATTTGTAAAAGAGAGTATAATGAAGTAGTCATAAGTTAGACTTGTTTGAAATTTCGCGACAAGACCAGGGACTGTGCGTGTTTTGTATCAGCTCAAAGAGGAGTCAATGTTTTTGCTCCTCTTGAAGAATATTAATCTTGTCACCTTTAGCATTTACTACTTTAGCATCATACCACTGTGGTATCTTGCTACTTTGCTATCTCATTACTTTGACAATTTGCTACTTTCCACTTTGCTGTTTTGGTACCTGACTACTACTTTGACTTCCTGTTGCTTCTTGCTACTTTGGTGTCTAGCTACTTTGACCCTTTGCTACTTTGACCTCTTGCAACTTTGCCACTTTGACCTCTTGCTACTTTGGCCTCAATATAGTATCTTCTATGCAACAGCATGAAACAACACTCATTGTCCTATTCTATTTCGATTAAGCAGACCCTTATTTGTGCTTTGAATTTTTTCAGAGGACAGAGATCGTGGACAAGCTCGAAAGCCTGTCAAGCCCACATTGTGCAGTAATTCAAGTTCATGTAAAAGCAAGGCATCAATTCTAGGTGATAGCAGCAATTGGATGTCAGATGACAGCTCAAACGATAATTCCAATTTAACTGACCAATATCTTGATGTAGGAAAGGAGAAAAACAGAAAACGAACAACACGTGGAATCAAGCCAAGGCCAAATTTCATTGAAGAAGACAGTGATAATGAGAAATGTTACATTTGCTCACGCGATATGTGCGGTATGCCGAAAAGCGAGTACGAGGCTCATGTTAATAAGTGCATTGAAAAAGCAAGCGCAAAATATGACTTGGATCGAAATGAGAATTCTTGCGGTAAGGTTTAGTATTAGATGGATGGTACCTGGAGACATGCTGCCTGCATGTCGGCTGTATAATTGTTAACTGGCAGAAATCTTAACTGTCTCGAACAAAACTATAAACGATTGTTTAGACTTGAAGTATTGGCACGATTGAAGTGTTGCGACGAGGTTTTTGTTCCTTTCAGTTCTTTTTGGTGTCAAAGTTCTGTGTTATTTGCCAACTTGTATATAGTATAAATCAATATATTGGCATTATAACAGATTTTGAAATTGACTTGCTTTCTTGTGGTCACTGTCCTCTTTATTGGTTTTTCTGCAATTTTCACCTCTCAGGGTCAATTTCACTCTACATACTCTTAGGTCCCGCATAGGGGTCCCCCGCTTATTTTTTCCACAAACTTTCCAACCCCCGCTCTTATTAGGACCTTCCCCGCTTATTAAATTTTCAATTTTTTCGGAGAAACTTGCAAAAAGTTGGTACTTTTGTTGAGTTACCTCAATAATTAATGAGATATATGTGGCAAGATTCCGAAAAGTATTTGCTTGCCGTGATGTTAATCGGAGCTTTCATATTTGTGCTGGTTGTGGCATAGTTAGCCCAAACTCCTGACCCCCTGCTTATTCCGACCCCCTCCCCGCTTATTTCATTTTGAGGAATTTTCCACCCCCCTGTTATTCGGGACCTAAGAGTACTTTGTTTTGCTTTCTTGCTGATTACTTTGCATCTTGTGAAAATTGAAGTTGACACCTTTGTAACTCACGAAAGTTCAAACCAAATGCTACCTGTTTTAGCATGTGATTTTCTTGACTTCATGCCCTTTGTAGAAAGCGCAGCATCTACAAACAGTGTTAAGGACGTACGACGTGAATTTGTTGCAGAAAATGGCAGCCATTTTCCAAAGTAAGTTGTGTTTTTAAGGCGATTCCATACTGCACGATTTCCTTACGATTTGAATTTGAGCTCATGAACGCCACTCATCTGTATCTAGCAACTTCTTCGTTTTTCTCCTTTTAGACATTTTTGCCTTATTTTTCTTATTTACTGATTTAATCAATGTTAGATTATAATTATTGTAAATTTTAGCGAAGCTCGTCACATCTGATTATTTCAGGTCATTCCTGGTTTTAAAGATCTGTTGCTGTTTTTACAGTATAAATTATATATTCAGTATGTATTCAGGACCAACGAGAGATTTCAAGAACCTTTTACCAGTCGATACCCGGAGACACGTGCGATCGCACCTGCACATATCCATTTACGCGCAAAATCCCCAGCGAGAGTGAAAAATCGCCCGTGCCGTCATCACTATCAACCGTGCTACCGCATACACGTTTTTTTTATAAGAAAATCATTATTTTGCCTGAGCCTCAATTTTCTTAACTTTTCCCCAAATTGAGCCTCAGATTTTCTTAAATTTTTCTTAACTTTTGCTGAAATAAACTGGCTAGAGTGGTTTACACTTTTGTTAATACTATTGTATACTTGAATTTGAATTCCATCTTTAACATTTTGAATGCAATAACAAAGAAATTACCGAATTTTGGCCTATAAAAACACTTAATTTAGGAATTTGAGCCTCGTGATTTTCTAACGATTTTCTTAAGAATTTGACGATTTGAGCCTCATTTTCTTATAAACTTTTTTCTTATAAAAAAAAACGTGTATGCCAAATAGGAACTTCGTTGTCGCAACTGCAACACTAGTGACTGTCACCTTTTGCTCTTATATTTCTGCTTTATCCTGTTTTTTCATAAATGAGACATTGGACATGCTTCAGCAACAAGAAGCTCTCTCTTTCGAATACAGAAACATTGAGTCTCACTTATAATTCCATATGATTAAGAGCAATCGCTTGAGCAGACAAGAGCTCATGTGCGAATTGACGCTCTTGCCTCTTGCACTAGTTTCTTCCGGACATGGACTACTTTCACCCCACCCCCGCCCCCATCCAATAAATTTTGGGGTCTCTTTCACCGATTATTTTATGTATATCATCAGTTTCCTCCACATCATTTGATAGTCAAGTTCACTGATTTGTACTCTTCTATTATTTTCAAGGCTCCGCGAAAAGATGAGAGGTAGAAAGTTGAAGATTAGGCTGGAGAATCTGGATGAAATATGCAGGAACAATAACGATACTGTTGTGGATGGAGTTAGGGATTCTCCTATCAAAACATTCAAACCAATTGGCGACTCAAGTCTCTTTCAGTTTGATAACCAATTTGAGGGCGTGCCACCAAATGAAAGACAGAAAAGGAAGAGAGTCGGTAGAAAATTAAGGCGTCTTTAAAATTTGACTTTGATTTTTGAATAGAATTGATTGTTTTTACTTCTATA
>WIPJ01002269.1:45122-55699 GCA_018155075.1 Cassiopea andromeda | reverse complement strand
TAATGTGCAGTTTTATGTGTGATATTACATCTCCATGTGGTTTTTCGCTTAGCTGTGAAGCTGCATCCCGATAACGATAATGACACATACATTATGATAATGAAACATAGGTATATTTGCCTCAGGATACACAGTACTTATGTTAAAGTCCTATTGACTTGTATAAGTAGGATTCTTGACTAATTCTAGGCCGTAAGATGCTCTAAATTCATTGGGATAATTTCCCTTTGCTGACCCCAAAATATTGAGTCACAGTCTTGACGAACCCCAAATATTGAGTCTCAAAACGTCGAGACCCTAACCATTATCACAAATTTTGAACAACCACTGTTGTAAACTTTCGTTGAATATCACAAGTATATGTTTATTGTATCAAAACTTCAGAATTTGGTTTTCTTTTGCAACTTCGTTTCAATTCTCAAACTCTAAAAAATATCCATTCTTTCGTAAGCTGTAATACTCAGACCCCAACTATTGAATTTTCTTGAGCTGCAATTCACAGACCCCAAATATAATTTTCTTGCAAACTCTCACACCCCAACTATTGGGACAAACTCCCCCATGTAGAAAAGTAGAGACTAACCCCTGGGATCTTTTCAGGGGCAAAACTAAGCGAAAGTCCTGGGGGTGGGCAACCACAATTTTCTGAAAAAGGAGATATCCTTTGTGTTTTGTCAGTTGTACAATGTGGACTAGCACTATTGGTGTACTGCAAATTTACCAACAAACCAAATGCTGGGGATATGGCACCCCACACAACCTATGGCTATGCCCACAGGTCATATTGCAACTATCAATTAGCTGGTAACAGTCATCTTACACATTTAAGTACAAATGTATGCCAGGAAACAAACTGAGTTCCTTAGAAGACCGCAAATTGAACCCAATGAATAATCATGGAATTGTTGATTTTCATAGCAAGCTTCAGCTCTTTTCCTTTGAAAACATTTACTGCTTCCTGACTGTAAAGTTTGTTTACTGTGTGGAGAATTTCAGTTTTTAAGAATTCATAATACATGTTTGAGGTAAATTCCTTGAATCTTTTACACAGATCAGATTTCAAAATTTGTGTGAGTAATTTAAAGTGTTTGACTTTTCACCTCTTTAAATGCACAGCCAGAAAACCACTGGAGTGAATGTCCAATACTGGAAAGCATGGAAGCCAGTATGCAGGCAAGATATTGTGGGCCCGTAGCAAAGTTTCTAGTCTGATACTGCTTTGCCATATTTTTATACCAGGCTGAAATTTTTAAGCATAGAATGCCATTTTCTTTATTATTGATCTAAATGGTAAGATATATAAGTTTATGAGAGCATGATAGTGTCAGTTTAGCTGTAGTATTATACATGTGGTATCGTTTGTTTTCAGGTGGAGAAAATAGTTGATCAGATTGACTCCTTTATAAGATCATATGATTTGCAAGGGCTCAAAGCATACTGGTCTCATCTTGACCGCCGCTTCTTTTCAAAGCTATCTCATGAAGCAAACAGAAATGTTTGCAAGTTGGAAACAAGTATATTGAGGCTTTATGTAGTCCATGCTGTGCAGAACTCCAAGCAAGACAAAGTGAATGAGTTTTTTGAGAGATCCATCACAGAGCTTCAAAATGTACCTGCATGGAAGGATTGGTTTGGTAAGAAGATGAATTAAAATGAAAGGTGTTATGGGAAGGGGTAGACTGGCTGGTGAGGCACAGCAGCCAAGCACCCATCAGGCCAGGAGCAGCACCTGCCATTGCAGACTGGGGGGGGGATCTTGGTTGCTATGCCCTAAAATTATGCTTCAATTTGATGCCACACCCATTTCAAAATCTTGCTAGAGGTTCCTCACCCCAAACCTAACATGTTTTCATTGAATGTGAACAAATTATAAAATTGATCTTGGCACGCAGTGGGGAGACACGTCCCCAAGCTCTAGCCCCTCCTCCACCCCAGCCCTTTTATCAGCAGCTATTTGCCATTCTATACATTGCAAAAATGGGAAGTATTAATTTCAGTAGCATGCTGCCCAAAGTATTTTGATAGTCATTCTGTGGTTCCTTGAAGATAGAAAAATCCTTTTAAGTATATGCAGATCATTCAATAGCATTTAGAGTAAGCAGCTGATCATGAACACTAGATGGCTGTGTCCCATTAAGGGTCAGTCATTATGTGCATTTTTTATGTCATTTTAAGTCAAAGTAGATGACACTTTATGCAGAAATAGCCAGGAATATATCCCTGGTTGCTGCCTTCTTTTGAAAGCTCTGTATATGTAGTCCATGTGAAAGTATATTGCTTTGGAATGGTGAATAGTTAAGAGCTTGTTGCCCTGTTATACCATTGATGCTTGTCTTGTATCTAAATTCAGTGCACTTCTTACTTAAGGTTTACTCATCATTCTTTCACAGCAATACCATTTTTGAAGAGTCCTGAGCAAAACCCAACATTCAGTACCTATTTTACAAAGGTTTGGCAAGAATCTGTAATAGTTGCTTTGCACAATTGCATCAGCACTGTCTTTAATAACATATGTATCCTTTCTTAAACTGCCATTGGGTGAATCAAAAATTTGTTTTTGCTTCTGATTTTGTTTACTATTGTTTTTTCACAAAGTTTATCCTTCCTCTTAACTTACAAAGTACTGATTTACAATGCTAGACAGCTAGTCAGAGTAAATATTACGTTTTAGTAGCTATTACATTCTGCTCTTTAGTGGGTTCATGTTTTAGCTTAAAATCCAGCCCTTTAAATATGCTTATGTTATTTTTAAGGCTAGTTGAAATAGGAAGCTTATAAGTTATGGCTCATGTGTCATTCCAATTCATCATCCAGGTTTATCATTCCTGCTTGAAATTTTTTTAAGTCAGCAACTCATAAATTATGGCAATACATTATGCCATGTTTTGCTTTTATGTTCCATGGCTGATATCACCAAAGTTTTATGCAGTTACTTAGATATGATGATTTTCATATCTATCTATTGCATATTTACTTTGCAATATTTTCTAACTTTTATTCAACATAGAACCCCCTTCCTAATGTACTACCAAAAATCATTTAAAGGAAACTGAGAGTACTTGCTACACTGGCAATTCCAAAAGGACAGTCCCTAAGGAGAGCAGCACTTATTGGCTTTTATATCATATGTAGCAGTATTCCTTATCTAAGTGTTATTCTAACATGTTTATAATTCTCTATTTAGTCCCCCTGGGGGACTTATTGAGTTCAAGTACTCTAGAAGGGGTTTATTGGAGAGAGTAGCTTGTAAGAGAGAGGGAGCTAAATATATTTCTTGAAAATTTTTGATATTAAGCTAAATATTTGCTGTTTGAAACAGATTACAATATTCAAATTGTTTGGTCAACAAAGCAAACAATATTTTAAAAATTTTGTAGTAACTTTGGATATAGAACATTTTTACCTGCAGTAAGTCAATGAATTACTTTGATTCTTAATAGGCTGAGAAATATTGCTTTCAGATTGTGATTTAGCTTAACTTACTTATGCTTGGTAGTATTCAACACTTTCTGGTGGAAGGCTTACTGGAGATGGGGCTTGATAATTTCTTGGCCTAGAAAGGAGGCTTAATTGAGAGGGGGAGCTAAAAAGAGAATTTATGGTATTCTTGGTTTTTTATTTATATATAGAGATTAGTGCATAAGTGTTAAGGAAATGAGATGAAATGAAGATCTTCCCAGCTATTGATGCCACTCCTTCTATTAGGTACCTGAGAGTACAAAAAATAGACCTACTTTCGTTTGACTTTGAGAGGTCCTTCCCACTATTGAACAAGAGTGGTTCATTTGATTTGAAGTTTGGTTTTGAAAGTTCTTTTATATATTGATGCTCTCAGCTTTTTATACACTTGGAGCCTTAACATTGTGATAGCCCTTCCTTCGATATTGAATTTTGAAAAGGAACTAAAGAGAATTGATCAGATGAAGGAAGAGAATCAAGCTTTAAGAGAACAGATCATGAGCTTGCAAGAAGAGTTGGTGCAATTAAGAAATGAGAAGAGAATTGGAAAGCAGAGTGTATCTGTTCAAGCAAATATACTACCAAAGGGAGAAGAATGTGATTACTTAGTTGTCAACACAAAGTAAGATGCTAAATCCTACATCAATTATTTTTTATCCTTTTTATTTTTATTCATCCTGTTAATTTTTAATCAAGGGATATTATGCCCTGTTTTACTGTTTGTCTGTGTTCTTCCCATGTTTGCATTTTGGAGGCTGAAAAGATGACTTATCTATGACTGTAATTCACGATGGGTTGGAAGATAATGCAATTACTTGTGTAAATATTGTGAGGAGTCTTTTTTCAATGTAATGCAGGGATGTCGCATCCTTAGATACAAATCTTATCGGCATGTCACGAACTTTCTTACTTTTGTTGGCAAATTGTAGCAGTCTTTCAGTTTTAGGAACCCATGAGGAAGAATTTGATACCGCAGTTTAGCTAAAAGCAGAGAAGAGTGCCAATTTTTTAGACAACATACAGGCTCTATGCCCCAAAAGCTTCTTGAAATAACCACAACAATGTATCACTCATTAATATACTAATGTTTTTAGTAATTTAATTCTTGCTTGGGAAATTTTACAGAACAGTACCCAGCAAGGAGCCAGTCTCAGCTCCCCCAAAAAAGCAGCGCTGGAAACTGAAAGTACCAAAGGACAGCAAGCCCAAGAAACAGCAAGACGATACGTTTCTAAAACTAAGGAAAAAGCTATCGTTTGATAAGAAGGAAGAAACAGATGGCTTTCAGAAAAATTCTTCAGAGTCAACAACCCCGCAGCAGTCGCCAAGAGTTGTGCTACGCAGTAATATATCTCAAGAAGTTACACTGGGCACCGATGCTCAAAATCAAGCAATAGTGAATGACGTATCTCCTGTCTCGATATCAGCGAGCTTTAACCCGAAAGAGAGTAAAGACTTGCAGAAGCAAGATTTCCTTTCTAGTAGCTTGGACTATTTCAAAGATAAAAATAACAAACCTTTTATTATACTTAGCCAGGTATGAGGTTTCAAATTTGCCCCAATTATGTGCAATAATTTTGATTTCAGTATCATGTTGACAATTAGCAGGAATATTGTATATCATTATTGCAGTTACACTTTTGTTAAAAGAATAAAGTTTATTGGAATGTTGAGGCCAGAATCACGGAAATTTAAGAGCAATGCGAGGCTCAAGCTTCATCAAGACATGAGAATTTTTCTGTATTCTAGTTATAATACTGCTTTCAGATGTACTTTTGCATTATGATACAAAATATAAACTCTGGCTTACTTTTATGATGTAGTAAAGCATCAGCAAAGATTAGAATATATTCCATAAAAGTTTTAGACGAAGTTACACCTTTTGTATTTAAGAATAATTTAAGAATAATCTAAGCTCAAAATCTAGAAAGTTTAAGAGTATTGAGGCTCGGAAAGGAGTTAGCTGTTCTTATAATAAGGAGTGCACTGCCTGAATTTCCTCTTAAACTGAAATCGCGATTGAGATTCTGATATCTAACCAATCTTCAAAGAGAATTTGAGCTAGTTGCTTTGATTTTTAGTCAGCATTGATGTATACATTCTAATATTGAGATATCCATTTGAAAGTGCAAGTATGAATGGAGCCTTTTCCATGGAGGGAGCTATTGCCCCCAATCCTCCACCGTCACCACTCTGCGCGAATCGAAAGTGGCAGCTCCTTATCAGTTGAAAGAAGTTGATCAATTTTTTTCAGAAAATCGGCTGCATGAAATCTGCAACTCGTACACACTTTGTTTAAAGGAATGCCTAATTTTTCACAGAGGCTTGAGATTTTTATATCATTTTATTTTGAGCTCAAGTTTTTTCCTAAATTCCTGTCTCTTCGCCTCAAAAATCAAGGGAAGCATTCACATATTCATTACAGCGCTACTTCGCCACAAGAGACAATGAAAACAGAACAATAAACGTGATATTTACAATTTAAAACCTAATCTAGAAATCTTAAATAAGAAAGAACTGAATTTCTTGACGAAGCTTGAGTCTGGCATTATTCTTGAATTGTTCTTCTATATCAACGAATCTCAGTCTTAGTATTTTTATGGACTACATTCTATGAAAAGAAAATGATTTCAAGTATTGCTAAGAATATTCACTTATTGTATTAAATGTTCAGCTTGATGAGTGTTGCCTCTGCAAACTTTTTGATGCTAGTGTTATTTGAGTTTAGTCTGCTATGTTTATTTTATGCCATTTGTCCATACTTATAATATTTCAAATTTATTTTGCCATTTTGATTTCATGAAATTTTTCAAAGTAATCTCCAATACTTTTTATCACTAATACTTTACAATCAAAAAGAAATCTTGCATTCTTTGTTTTTTTTCGTAGGATGAATATGCTGGCCATTTTTCTCCGATCGTCAACTGTCGCTTTTCAGGAGATGGCCAGCAGGTCGGCAGTATTGACACAGATGGGATGATAAAGTAAGGCCTTCTTAGATCTCTGTTGTGTGCCATTTGACTTCAAGAAATTGTGTTCAGATAGAGATAAAGCAGTTACTCTCAAATCCGGAATAGAAGGGGATGGTTGCATTAAGTGGGGGCTGGAAAAAATTCTAAGGCTAAATAGCCATGGCTTGCAATGAACGCGGGGGGCAGGCAAAATTTCCCAGTAACGCACATTTCTAACATACAAAAAGTGTTTCCATTATCCTCGTTTAATGATAATGACATTCAGCTATGTTGTCAGTGCTTCTAAGGCGATTTCTCTCTTTTAAAGCGCTCATCTAGCGATACAAGGTCTGGGCTGGACAATCCCATCTTGGCTCAAAATTAATGTACGGGGAGGGGGGCTGCAGTAAGAATGTCCTGGTGTACATTATTTGCAAAAACAGTTAGTTTAGGGGAGAGGTCTGCTCCGGACTAGATAGTACTAAATTTGTAAAAATGATTATTCGCAAACAAGGCCGGTAGTAACGAAATCATTTTGATAAATTTTAAATTGAGTGGTATCCTTCGCAGCTGTTTTTATTCAATTTCTTTTGGCATTTCATGCCATTTTTGAATGGTTTTCTTTTTTTTGTCACAGAATATGGCAATGTTATCCAACTCCTTCAACACAAGCTACAATACCATCAAAATTACAGTCTCTTTCGTTCGACTGGATTCCAAAACATGATGGAAAGGTATCGACATCAGCTTTCTTCTGTTTAACTTTGGATTTCACTTTATTACCAGAAATTGGACTTGATAGAGGGTCAAGTAGAATTTTTCCCCTTCTCAGGGAATATAGAGAGTATTTGCAGGATATTAAAACCCTTAAACTCTGTTTTGAACGATAGGTGGGCACACATGGTAGTCGATAAGCCGTATGCGATGTACAGTGCACATAGCACAAGTCATATTGAGAGTATCTCTAGTATATTCCTTTGAATGGAATTCAGATTAGATTTTATGAAAGGATATTGTAGTAGATAATATATAAGTCGATTGTATGTGTCATCTATTAACAACACTCCAAGGAGCCTAAATACAGAGATTCTAGTTAAAGTTCTCATCCGAGATGGAAAAAGTACTCGAAGCTGCGAAGCAGCCTCACAAGAAGTTCCATTGTCTGAAAGGAAGAAAAAGGGAAGGAGAAAGAAGAAGAAAAAGGGAAAGAAAAGATGAAAAAAGAGGGGCAGAAAACGGAGAAAGCAAGAGAAAAGTGAGAAAGAAAAGAAAAACAGGGAGAGAAAAGAGAAGGAAAATGGGAAAGACCAACATATTAGATAAATTGTCCAAACAGTAGAGGGAAAAACTTGATTTTAAGCTTTTGTTCGCAGGAAGCTGGACTTTTTTCTTCCTCAGGTTTTCACGGCAAGGGAATCATGTTCTCTTTGAATAGTATTTAGGTTTTGGAAGTGCTCCTCAAATAGCAATTCTGAATTATTATGCAGAGTATTTCACTTTATGAATTTTTTATACTTATCATTACTCCTCTTTGTATATTGAAAATTTCCCCATCGATATTGCATAGTTATCTAGAGATATTTTAGATTTCCCTCGGCTATAGTGAATTCTTAGCAGAAAAGAGTTGAATTGACTTTTCTTTGTTTGCTCGTTACTTATTAGGACGTGAATTTAGATGCACTGCAATTTTCTAATTCTCTTGTAGCTATTGTATGGAAATCTGACTGGTAAAATAGCGTTGTTCGACTCTGAGACTCGTAAGACGATACAGGATGCAGCTGTTGACTCGAAGTACCAAAGGTTGTTGACTAGCAAAGTTTCTGCATTTACACTTGAATTTATACTAAAGCGCTTTTTCCTTGGCTTTGAAGTCCAGTTAAGGATGCCTTTTCTTTTAATGATATGATAATAGCATTAAGATGAGTTAAGATGAATCATAATGGGTGAGGTGACATAGCGGTTAGAGCGCATGACCCCAGTGCGGAAGGTCTACGGTTCGAGCCCGACTCGAGGCTGTGACTGAATGCATGCTCACTGTTCACCATGCGGCAAGTGGGTACCCGCTGGCAACACTGGGGAGATAAAGGCGGCGAGGAAAGGAACTGGCCACCCTACCTCATTTACCGATGGCTCAGGATAAGTGTCCTCTCTAACAGGCACTCCCCTACGTACGAAAGTATAAGGAACTACCTTTACTTTTAACATGAGTCATAAGTGAAATGAAAAATTTTTTAATCTAGAGATATTTCTCTCGCCTGTACTAGCTGGCATTCATAAGGTTGGCTCCCAAATTTTTCGCCATTGTCTAGAGTGCCAGATAGGAAACATGCGATTAGTTATGTATATTTTTACGTCCCTATTACCTAGCCCTCTCCAACCCCATCAAACTACCCAGCCAGCTTGATGTCATGTTGTGCCTTATGTTACCCCTCGGCCAAGTCGAGTTTGACACCCTTGCTTCAAATAAAGGTTTTTTATGCGAAAGGCAGCCTCCCATGTAGGCATTTTCGTAGAATATCTACCCCCTTCTTATAATGCCCATTATACCCCCTAAACTAGGTGCCGAACTTACATACATAAGTCATTTGCGGGGTGGGTGGCCAAGCGGCCCAGCCAGTTCCATTAGCTTAACTGATGTTAAGCATGGCTGTGTACGGTCAGAAACTGGATGGGCGACCTCCAGATGAACGACCAAAACAGCTCACTCTGCCACCCTTCGAAAGGGACGTTAAATTAGGGGTCCCATGCCTGGATGCGGCATGCATAGTAGGCCTAGATTGGCTGAAAAAGCTAGGTATAACAGCCTACTCAAAATAAAGTAAACAACAAAAATATAGTTACCAAAGTAGGTTAACTAAGGTCGGATACATAATTGTTGATGAGTTACATATCTTGATTTTATAGGTTTTGTTTACACTACAAATCTAACATATAAGAGAAATGCTAAAGCTAGTCTAATCTAAATAGAAAGGGAATAAAATATCGATTTAGAAATATAAGTAATCTACTGATTTAGAAGTGATTTGAGATTCTACCTATTTCTAAGCTAATTTATAATGATATATAATATGTACTGATTTGGAAGTGATTTGAATGCTGATCCGTGCATTGTTCATATCTGCTTATGGTTTCTCTTCACTCTATCCTAGGATCATTTGCATATCCAGCAGTCCCAGTGGGAAGTCATTTACTAGCAGCGCTTCTTCTGGTGTGCGCAAAAGAACTGAATCACTCACATTTGCACCGCAAAAAAAGCAAGTTCAATTGAAGCCATTACAATCATTGACTGACAGCAACAAGCCATCTTGTGAGGGAACAATTTTCGACTGGGACATGAAGACTTTTAAGATAAAGGTAAATAGAACCCCTGTAGTGGGCTCCCATTTCCCCCTGCCCTTTTCTTCTGTAGTCGTCCTGGGATGTGAGTTCTTTTCCAGCGATTGTGAACGATCCGATATAAAGATCGTGAATGATCCTGAAAAATTAATGAAAATACACCAACGATGATGAACGATGTACAGCTATCCAATTATCCTATGATACAGTTTAAGTGGCAAGAGAAGAAGTTATTTGTGATTGTAAAATGGCAGAAGATAGAAACCTGGCAGTCCTTAGCAGCCCGCAGCGATTCTGCACTGTGGCGATCCTCAGCGATTCTGCACTATAGCGATCCTCAGCGATCATCAATGATTCTCAGTGATCCTTAGCGATCATATGGAAACCAGGCTTTAGGTACAATGTTTAAACTTCCAAAGTGTATATCCACTGCTGATGAACGAATATGTGATAGGCTTTTCCCCAGTCATCAGGGTGCGAACTTGACTGCGATTTATTTTGAGAACGATGTGGAAAAGATGAAGTGCTGGAATCAAGCTTCCCCATTTAGCTTCAACAGTTGGAGTATTTACTTCACTTTACATGCACTCTTACGCTTTCATTTGGTATTTACTAATGAACTATTCCAGCCTTTACCTATGAGCCTATGAAATGGGGAATCTTTTTTCTCGAATATGTCATATTTAGTATCATCAACTATGAACAGGTAAACAGCCTATGAATTTGAATGGTAAATAAGTAGGGCTGAAAAAAGTTTTTACTGCTTATATATATATATATATATATATATATATATATATATATATATATATATATATATATATATATTTT
>WIPJ01002269.1:26127-39434 GCA_018155075.1 Cassiopea andromeda | reverse complement strand
ATGCTACCGACCATCAATTTTGCTACCGACCATCAATTATGCTACCGAATATCAATTATGCTACCGACCATATACGGATTCGAAAATTGCTTAACCATCACCTTTTCCAATGTCATGTTTCTTTCTTTTTATTTTCAAAGTTTTTGCCTCCTAATTAGCATGCATTACTCTGATGCTGCAACTTTCTATACCCAATTGCTGTCACCGGGTGGGCGTGGATTGCTTTCAACCAATGGCGTAACGGAGTCTCTAGGGATCCTTAGGAATTAAGTACGATGTGGCCCTTGTGCAGCGAATAGACAAAATGGGATGAATGAATCCAGTGTTGTGCTAGCAACGACTGTTAGCAAGGGTTTTGGGATGGCCCTTATGAAGCCTTTAAACACATTATGGACAAAAAGCACATAACAGAAAGAATTTTTGTTTGGGGGGTGACTTAGGTTTTGAAGTAAGGTACACTAAACTGCGTTACGCCACTGGTCCAACAGTGCAACCAACGTATTAGGAACCTTAAGGATGCACAACGCTGACGGAAATGGTAACCTTGGCTAGCAACATCGCCGTTTCCGTTATCGATCTGATAACTAGTCATTAAGCATGTTGTGTTAAGAACGCAAGCCCCACCCCGCTTTTCAGCATGAATCACGCGTATATTTTGGCGGGAAAGTTATTAATTTCGCTATCTCATGCTACACTACAACCTCTGTTTTCAAAATGCTTTATTTAAGTCATGTACGAGAGATGCTTTTACTCGCTTATGATCTCCGTTAAATAGATGAAGTAGAGTTTGCAATCCTGTATGATTTGATTAAATCAAAAAATCCCGAATTTCCGTACTGGCAGTATGACAAATTTGATTTAGAAAGCATGAACCATGACGAGGGTAGGACAGAATTTAGATTTGAAAGTTGATTCTATCGAAACAGTTTGTGTACTTTTAAAACGCTTATCAAATCAAATCAAACCTATAACCAAATCGTATGAATTCATGAACTTTGCAGTGGGCACCTAGTCTACACTTAGAAATATCAAAACTATGTAAAGCTAGGACTTTATAAAGCGATTAAAAACAGTTGGCTAGGCCTTCGAACGTGCTACTGATACGGTCTCTGATTTTGTAAATAAAATGGCTATTTGACGATCGAAAGCGGCAATTCTAGATAGTTTGTCCTAACGAAAAGAAAGACATTTACACGTTACTTTTCACAGCCGATAAGTGTGTCATGGCTCATAAAATCTCTTCATAAAATGCTTACGTTTTCCCAAGACGTTAGAAATGCTCATCTAGCCTTCTAGATCCTAGGTTGAAAACCTAGACGTTAGGGGCATTCCCTTTCGCGCGTGCACAATTGTGAATTCTACTGAGCCAACGGTACCGTTTCCGTTAAGGATGTACATGCTTAAGGTCCCTATTGACTCGCCTTGAACACCACTGCTCCTTGCAGTCTCCCTCTGTGACGGCACTTTCTCACATATGATTGCAGTTAACCCTGCTTAGCTAGAGTCTTCTGAATATGCAACATTCAATTTCAGCTATGCTTATGGGATGTTCATAGAGTGAGCTCCAAATTAGCTGAATTTGCCCTAAATGAAAGTTGCACTGGCATCAACTCTCAGGCGCTTGGTCACGGCACCAGTCAGAAATTTGTTTACAGACCCGGTGGACGGCTTTTGGCGTTCGATTCTGATGGGAAATACATGCTGACTTGCGCTTCAAATGGAGCTTTAATGTATTCGGTAAGTTAATGAGCATTTTTAACAGAATAGTTTATTGTTTATTTGCTACTTTAGATTTATGTATTATATTGGATCGGCAATGATTATATCATCATAAACAATAATATCATATTGTTCAATGGTAAAGTATCCTATTACAGTTCTCTTATGGTATTACTTTTCTTCTTGATGCTCGCGGAAACATGTTACCTTATTCTGTCTGGTAGCCTCTGTGTAGTGAGTTACTGGGCACTTCTCTGGACCAAACATTTTTTCTGCTGCAAAGTTGGCTAGTTTTTGATTAATACAATAGTTAATGGGTCCTAATTGACCACTATTGGGGCCAATTAGAATCATCCTTTCTCATGCAACCGCATCTGGCCAAAAGTCCTGGGACACTGCATTTTTCTATTCCGCACTTAACTGTCACCCCCTTCTCCCACTAAACAGTGTTATTTTTTCTGAGAAGTACATAGTGGATTTCCAGTTTGAAAATTGACATGATCCTGTTTAATGTTTTTCTTTTTGATGATTCCATGTAATTTAAAGCCATCGGCGATGCAGAGAAATCATCGTAACGATCGGGATAGTAGAACATGGTTCTACTTTCCAGATACTGTTGCGATGTCGCCGATGCATCGCAGACATCGGAACAAGAGTGTTTCCATTAAAAATATTTGCCTGCGAACCATCGTCGATGCATCGCAGGCACATTCCGATTATATGTAAACATGCTTACGATTATATGGAAACCAGCCCTTGATATTTTTCTTTTTGATGCAGATCGAATCCAGAGCCGCCTTGGAGCATGTGATGTCCGTCCCTGTGAAAAAAGTATCCGTCACCTCTTTAGATTGGAATTCAACTCCTCACTGTTCGACATGCATTAGTGGTCTTTCAGACGGTGGTATACAGACCTCCTCACTTCTAAGGCGGTGAACCAGAGTATTAGTTTTTGTAATGCAATTTTATTATTTTGATTTCAAGCTATGCTATTGCCCGTTAGAAAATTTCCAAACTTTTTTTGCGAATTTTAATTAGGATTCTATATAAACAGATGTGCAGTTTGCTCCCATTAAATCTTCGAAGTCAGTTGAATTACTGATTTCCTGTCTGACTGGAGCTTCAATCACTGAGCAGATACTTTTAGAATTTTGCGGGAGAGTAAGAACTTACTTTCGTTCGATGGAAGGGGGCAAGAATTTTATGCAGCTTCGTGCTTGGCATGATTGTTCTCACATGATTGTTCTGATGTAAAAGGAGAAGGCTTTTTCAATAGTTACTGTTGATGTTTATTCGCAAGGAAATTGAACGAGTAATAATTGTTCTGAAGGTTGATTACTCGAGGGATATTGGCTAATCCAGAGGGGGAGCGGGGGCAATCCCTCCCCCAAACGGCAATATATCCTATAGCAAACAACTTTTTAAAGAAACTTTTTACATGAAAAACAATGAAATGAATAAGGTGGCCCTCTAGGTCCAGCTTTAGACCCGCTCCTTTCGAGGGATATGTCGGGCCAATTATGAATGCCCGTTCACTTCTACCCAACTGTGATTGATGGACTAGCGGCAACATTGAGAGTTTAGGGCAGTGATGAAAGAAACTTACCACCCTACCAGACAATACCGTTTGTCCAAATTGCATTTCCATTTCATTCCGGACAGAGCGCGTATGTGACTCTGTACTACTCAAAGAAAAATAGCAACAGGGATTCATGGATACAGTAAATCAAGTCGTCACCAGATACCATTGAGTTTTCACAGGCGTTCGCTACGTTCATTAATAGGGATTCCTGGTGTTTTACACATCTGAAAAGCACCCTCCTCTCAAATTTATTATCCATTGACTCTTGAACTGTAACAACTGAAAATTTAAAGCAAATTTATTTAGTATGAATCATAAAAAGTTGTGATTTTATGTAATATTGATAGACGTGTAATTAGTAGGCTTTCAGATGATTTATTTGATATATCATATTATTGTTGATTAAAAAAATTTCTTGTCTCAGCAGAGACAGTAAGTACTCAAAATTACGAGATATGTACAGACGCGCCTGAAACGGGCCAGCTAGAGGGGGTACAGTCCCCAGATTTTTTGTTAGTGTATAAGATCCTATCTGAGATAGGATGTATTTTTGTATTCAAAACAGAGTTCCTTTGCAATCTAAGGGCGTGGTTCTTAAATTTTCAGGGGCTTGGCCATTGATCCCCGCTATCACGCCCCAGCAAGAGGTTGTCACTCGTGCCAGCCCCCCTCACTCGAGAATGTGCTACAGTGTCTCTGGTACAGCAGAATGCCATGCAAAGTTTGATCATTCTTAAATGGTTGTGGTTGCAACTTCTCAATGCACTGATTGGCTTATTCCATGCTTGGAAATACTGTATTAGTCATCAAAGCGCCATTCCAAAAAATTGTAAAATTGGAGCCCATGGGGGTACTCCGCACTTTTCTATACGGGGGGCAGGGCCTTCGCGAAAAGACCCCCCTGGGGGAGGTGTGAACTGACAGTTTGTCAACAGGGTGGGCTTGGCAGCTGGGGTTACTTGAAAGGAAAGGGGTACTTGAATAATGAGGAAAGAAGAGGGTTTGAGGGCTTGGCCCCCAAGAGAGCTTTTTGAAAGCCGCGCTCTTTACTTTGGCAATAAATGTGACCAACGCCCTCTTTTAACACCAGAATTGTAATGGAAAAGTATGAAAAGTAGCAATTCTTGAAAAAAAGAAGAATATATCTGTGCTTTCAAGCAATGAATATTTTATCGAAAGGTAGTAATCACTGGGAACTGAATACTCATGCTTTTATAAAATAAAGCCTCCATTCAACAGCTTAAACCATTGCATACTTTAACTGTTCCAAAACCGATCTATTGCCAAAAGCACCGTTCTTTTGCTGCACAAAATGGGCATCGATACAGTCAGCATCAGGTATCTTGGCAGTTGAAGGTAAATTGCCGACACGTTACAAAACTTTTCGAAATATCCGACGTATCTGCTGAATTTATGCAGATGTAACTATCGAATGGATTTTGATGAAACTCTCTGAAACCAATGGTATTGTCGGAAGAATACTACGCGCCTATTTCGGCACATGACATGAGCTAACACATGCTGAAATTTTTGTCTACAATTTGCAAAACTTCCTAAAAAAGCCTATGATTTACCGACGAGGCAAAATTTACCGACAGAGCTTTTCCAGGGCGACTGTGACGCCCCCTCGCACTGGCCCTGCAGGGAATCTGTGTTAATATTTGGGGTCTGAGATTTTACAAGAAAGTTGTCTTTGGGGTCTGTGAATTGCAGCTTAAGAAAATTCAATTATGAAAAGTCAGATATTTGGAGTTTGGGAACTGAAACGAAGTTGCAAAAGAAAACAAGTTTTAATATAAACATATACTTGTGATATTCAACGAAATTTTGCTACAATGGTAGTCAAAAATATATGAAAATATGGTTTCCAACTTTTGAAACTCAATATTTGGGATTCGTCAAAACTGGGACTCAATATTTGGGGGTCAACAAAAAACTCAGACATGGACCCCTTAAAAAATAAGAGTGCACGCCCTTGGGGACTGGAGGTATTAAATACCGAGAAAAATCTAAGAGAAGTCTCAACGATGACTGTCTTCTACATTTATAATACCCTTTTTTGTCAAGTAGCTGGAGTTGGGGGAATGATGCCCTTGCTCCACACATGGGAAAGAGGCCTCATTTTATCTACTTCGGTGTTCAACACATATCATGGCTCTTCTTTAATCTGTGGCTGCTTCTTGTACTGTATATATTTTTATTTTACTTCAATTTTCTCCATTTCTGGAACTTAGAAGATTCCCTGCCCGAGCATTTGAAACAGGACCAAACCTTCGTCACCCAATCCTAATGCTCCACTGGCTGTTGCCAGTGTGAGTGTAGACCTTTCAATGAGTGGGTCAGATGCGCGCAGCTGAACGCGCATTTAAGCCTATCTGAGCGTGCTGTTTTTCCAATGTAAGTTTCGTCAAATAACGAAAGGTATTAATAAAAGCTGTAAAATGTCTAGAAAAGATTTAGTTGTGAGCTTCAGCTATACTTGAATGTATAGCCTGTCAATTTCATCGCTTGCTAACATTGACACTGATAGATTCGCGTATGCGACAAATCTAGCGCGTGGGACTTGTAGGGTGCATGTCTACGTGCTCACGAGCGATCGCGCGTCTCATTGAAGTACCTGGAGTGGTTAATGGTAATTGTTTGCAAAAACGCGCAAAAGTCGTGACGCTTCTAAATTGCTTGTATTTCGCTTGAAACAAGCTAAATGGTCGAGCACTGATAACTAATAGGGGAAGGGAGTTAAATTTGAAAGTAGGTACCTTACGCAAAGTTGGGGGACTACGCCTATTGTTAGCTTTTTCTTTTGTAATACTTTTACATAAACAACAGTGACAGGCAGATATTTGTCATAAAATGCAAAACCGGGCACGGCCCCTATCGTCTCATATCACGAAACTTATTTAAAGTTGGTTACATACATAGCTTATAACTAATTAATACCAACTATCTAATTAAAGAAACAAAACTAAATTAATTACCAATACAACATTTACGGTTAATGCCATCCCAGCTACGTGTTTCCTTTTTTAAATATCACAAGAGGCGGTGAGAATTTTATCTCATCATCAATGGAATTCCATAACAGACTCCTTCTAAAGGATAGGGAATTCAGTCCATAGCGTTGGGAACTTACTGAAGGGAGTTTGCATAATTCCTTTGTGCCTAGATTATATTGAACATCCTTTTTTGTGAAAAATTCCCACTTATACTCTGGTTTTAGGTGATCGAGTGATTTATAAACTTCTATAATCAAGTTTTGTAGGTTCTTAGTATGTGTTTTCTTTGCATCATCCCTTTCAAGAAATTCCTCAAATTTCGATTCATAGTCTCTATATAGAATCCTCAAGGAACGCTTATGAGTTCTATTATTTTATTATGCAGCTTTGCTACAAAAACAGCCAGATCAGCGGGCAATAAGAAAAGTTCGATAATACTACTGCATTTAATAGTAACTTTGAGTTATCACTTCCTGAATAACGTCTTAATCTACCAAATGCATGTAATTTTTGGTTGGTCTTCTTCACATATTCCATGCACATGGGTTTCAGACTTAAGGGCCCTAACTAATTCTATACATGCTTTTTTATAAGAAACCTAGCTCAAGGCCTAGTCTTAAAAGTTCCTTAGTTTTGGACCTCTTTTTATCAAATTCTAGAACCAAAAGTCCCTTAATAGTTCCTTAATTGTTACTGCACACATAATGCCATAAAAGTGGTACAGACACAAGGAAGCATCAAAATTCGGAATTTTACCTTTAATATTGGCCAGAAGGTAAGATAAAAACACAAATAAGAAGGAAAGAGGCTCTATGATTCTATGTGAGTTTTGGCTGTAAATGAATGGAACTGGTTTCCTAATTCTTGATTATTTGCAGTTACAAAGAATTTCAGAAGTGAAATTTCCATAGCGTTTTTCCATAATACAAGTTCCTTAAATATTTCAACTGTCTACATATAGGTTCCTTATAAAGGGGGGTGTTCTCTCCTCGATTAGTCTATCTATTGAGAGGGCTCCTCATTTAAGAAATTCCTGCATACAAATCTCCTTGGTCTTTTCCGATACTATAATATCTTTTTTTGAAGGACAAGGGCCACGACGAGAAGCATACTCAATCGAAATATTAAACCGACGACATGGCAGCGTGTACCGTGGCAGCTCAACTGTTTGGCAGTAATGTATCCACCTTAACTATCGCCTCCTTATGTCACCAAATTTTAGCTCACATGGCACCTTTTGGAGAAATGGTTACTATTTTGGGGAGAAAGATACAACAGCTTGAGTTCTGTTGAGCTCAATCAAAAATACAGAAAGGAAATGGAAAAGCTTTGTAGAGCAACTGCAACATAGTTTCCTTTGATGTTAGTTTGAATCAACTACGATACCAGTTCTGGTAGGGAAGGAGAGTGTCGTTGGTCTTAGTCTAAGGCTGAGTTCCTCAGGGTGAGGCACCACAGATACAAATGTTACAATATTATTTTTGAATCTTTGTGGTAATAATAAATTGTCTCATGTAAAAGGCCAGATATTGCACCCAGTGCCCCCTGTAAGGAGTCATTCTTGACCAAAGCCACTGATAAAAACACGGCTTATATTAATGCATGATGTGATTTGAGTAATTTCAGCAGTATTGACCGCTGTTAGAAGGATATTTCTACAACTATCTTGTACCTTATGTAGGACCCCTTGACAAATAGTACAGTTATTGAATGAAAAAGGAATGAATAACGGAACAAATGATCGAAGAAATGAATGAATGAATGAATGAATGAATGAATGAATGAATGAATGAATGAATGAATGAATGAATTATTTCATTGGAACCTTTTCATGAAGGAAGTCACAGAAAATAGGAAGTTCTGTATTTTTATGCAACATTTTATTTCTTGTAAGGACTTTTAGGTAATTCTGATTTTGCTTGCAATGTGCCTTTTTTGTAAACCTGGTAGTGTCTTTTCCATAGACTTTGTTACCTGCTGAGTTAGAAATGTCAGTAGAAGCTTGGAAAAGTAATTTAGAGAGTGTTATCCAGAAATGGGAGAAGAAAGGCCCTCCAGCTCATGTATTTGAGAAAAAACCCATAGCAATGAATGGAGCTGTATCAAATATTGGGCAAAGTATTGGTAGAAGAACAAAAGGAAGCAGACACAAATCAGCAAGCAGATCAAGACAAGACAGGATAAAAGAGAATCAGGTCATTTTTCTTTATTTTTCAAAAGCTTCACATTGAATTTTATTTTTGGTTTTGATATCAGAACTTGCAATGTCTTATTTAAGTGAATCATAATGTAGAAATGCCTATCATGCAGATATACAGCTAGGAATTTTCAAGGGCATGGGTCTAAACCATGAAAAATGGCATTCAAATTGTTTTTCCAAGATGATATGGCCTATAGTAGCATTTTGGTACCTTCAGAAATAGAAAAAATTCTACAAAGCTTTTATCATTCATTGTTACTTGAAGTTTAATGAGTCTTAGAACCATCTCTAGCCTTCCAAAGGAGAGAGGAGGGGGTCACAGGAGAAGCTCCCATTAAATTTTTTGGACCACACTCTTCACATATTAGGGAAGCAATTTTTTTTAATGTAGGAATACACCCCTTCTTACTGTAAAGATCTGTGTATTTGGAAGAGAGAGATTTTGTTATTTGAACTCTCAGGGGACCAAAGACTTTCACCCTTCAAAGACAGGAATCTGCATAAGGGAGATTTTTCTGACAGGATGACCATCATTCATTTACATGGCTCCACCACTGTTCCTACCTCAGGAAAGTTACACAATTTTCCATGAAAAGGGCACTTTTGTTCTTTTGCTGAAAAGGGCAGTGATCTAGACCCCCAGAACCCTCTTTGTAGTTTGCACCTGCTGCCATGTGAACAGCAAGGATGAATTTGTTTGGGTTAAAGAAGCAGTTTCTTTGGCTACCATTCTTGGAGAAGTGTAATAAATCTGTAGTTCTTCTTTCTTTAAACAGATGAAGTAAGTTCATAATGTATTCAGTAGAACAACAATGAATTTCCTTTTCAGTTAGAGAAAGCAACAACAATTCTATGATTTTTATGTGGAGCTCTGATTACTTAGAAAAAGATGGCTTAAAAAGCCAAAGCTATTCTGAGATCTGCATTGGCTATCTAAAAGAGATCTCAAATCTAGTAGAAATCTGTTACTTATTTTGTTACTTTCCATCATCTCTTATTTTAAGCACATATGATATTATTATTTGTGTGTTTCTAGTATTGGGCATCATTGGAAGTAAATCAAACACCAAAGAAATTCAAGCTAATGTCCCCAGTTATCAAACCACCAAGAGCTCCTTACCAGATGTATCAATGCAAAAACTGCCAGGTTGAGCCTATTGTGTTTTGATGCTGATTTTTAGCCTTTGCACTAATTACACATTTAGTTTAATCTCTCAATTCTTTGAAGATTAATTGATGACAGCTGTCAGCATATAGAGCTCTGTAGATAGAGGTGTAGATAGAAGGATCATGAAGGGTGAAAACCCCTTGTTGGGGCTTGACTGCCATTATCTCAGAAAATTTCTTATCTGACAGGAAAGCTATTATGAAAAGTTAAGTATGAGGCAATGCATATAAAGGATATGTTTATCAGAAGATCTACATTTCTTACTGCTCCCATGCATTTTTCTGTCTACTCCTTTGTTTGTATATGTTCATTGAGGTTTTGTATAATATTTTGAAGTAGTTAGCAGCATTTTGTAAATTAGAAACCATTTGTATGCTGTTTTTTCACCTGTTGTTGGCAAGAGGTGAGGAGAACACAAAGCTTTTCCAGTAGGAAAATGGCAAGCTTTTTCCTATCCACTGCATATGATTTCACATTTTTGAAATCCTGTATTTGTTTGGTATAGTATGTAGAGTGAGCTAATATAATTGTTCTATTTTTCAAAAAGGTCTTTGTTTTTTCTCAGCTGAGAAAACAGAAATCATAAAGTAATCAGATCTTGATGGTCTCTATGTGTTCTAGAAAATTGATGAAAAGATGGTTACTTTAGGGAAGGACTCCTCTTCATTGAGTTTGTTTGATGTCATTAATATCAATGAGTATCAAAGAAGGTAAGATAGTTGTTTATTTTCTTATTTTGGGAATTTCTCTATTGTCTGTAGATATATATTAATCCAAATAAAGCAAATACCAGATATAATAAAAATTCTGGTGTAGTGAGCAAAATGTCTGGTCCTTTGGATTCCACCTAACAAATGCCTTACAATTACTGTTGCGTTGATAGCAAACTGTGAATTCTCATTATTATGAAGAAATCTTAGGCCCCTTCATTGTTACATCATTTTCCTTATTAGTTTCATTGTGTTTGAGTTAATTTGATGAAAGTTTTTTTTACCTTTTAGAAAGTCCTTCCTGGGAATCTTTGCCACAGATTTCGGGTTTGTTTATTCAAGGAAGATGTATGCATACCCAAAAATAGTGCCACCAATAGATAATTTCGAATGGTTGGTCTTTAAATTCTCGGTGTTTCTGATTAATCAAAGAAGTTTTTATGCAGGGGGTGGCCAAGCTTGCTTTGTTTTAAAGCACACGTGATAGATATTGAAGTTTGAAAACTTGACTCAAGTGATCATCAGTATAAAATTTAAAAGGGGAGGGCATTAAATGTTAAAGGTAGGATAAAAAATCACATGGTAAGAACATATATACAGATGTAGAAGGGAGCATCAGAGTAAGGACAGACATAATAGGGAGCATGGAGCGAAGCCGGACCCAAAGACATTTTGTTGTATGACCAACTTGAAATCATTTTTCAGTCTTGGATGAGCCATTGCTGAACCAATGAACTGCGTGAATATGGCTCGAGCCGATGTGTTTCTTTGGTTTCGTACGCTGAACCGAAGATGAACTTAACTACTCAAAGTGCTAAATGCATAGATTCGGGTCGTCTACGGCTCATCGTATGAACTAGCTCTTAGAAATTATAGTGTGGTCCTTAAAAACGACATTTGCAGCCCCAGCCGAGTCATAGCAAAGACTCTAAAAATGGTACTCACTGCCTTCTCGTCTGGCGCTCGACATATGAGAATGGAGTGGGAAAGTCAATCTCGCGGAGCTACCAGTGGACCAGCCCCCCCCCCCGCTGTAGCTTTCACTGCATTTGCAGACGTGTGGCCTAGAGCTATAGAAACGGAGATAGGCGCCGCCCTATGCGCCATTGGGTGCGGGAAGGACTTTGACTTTTTTTGAGTATAAAAAGATTCCCTATGTTTTAAACATGTAAATTTATAGTTTTATTGGAAGTTTCATAGATCTCATGCTGTATCTCATGCTTGAATTATCAGTAGGCTAAATATCATTTTTAAGTTTGTTGCTGAAAAATTTATACTTCACTGACTGTTACTTTCCAGTGCTGCAAATGAAGTTAAGAATTAATAAAACAATGAATTAATTTATCCTAGTATAAACAGACTCCCTTTGTTTTAAACATGTAAATTTATAATTTTTTTGGAAGTTTCATAGATCTCATGCTGTATCTCATGCTTGAATTATCAGTTAGCTAAATATCATTTTTAAGTCTGTTGCTGAAAAATTTATACTTCACTGACTGTTACTTTCCAGTGCTGCAAATGAAGTTTTACAAAATGGACAAGCCATGGAAGGGGTAAATGGTAATAATTTCTTAATGCAATTAATTTCAATTCTTAGTTTGCATGAACAGCAGTTAGTATCACCTGTCTTATTGTTTACATCTGTACATTTAGTTATAACCCACTACGAATTACTAATCCAGATATTCATGTCAAAATAATTTGTTTATTTATGCCTAATATTAGTAAGTTTTTGCTTTTTTGTTCCAATTTTATGTGTCCCCTCAGCCAAAATGCTCCGCTGTTCTCAGACTACCTTCTCAATTTCCTGAAATGCATCTTTCAGTATTCAACAGGTTTTTATGCGTTATTAATTGATATTATCAAGGTATAAATTATGAAGTTCTACTCTTAAGTTTTAATTTTTTTATTGATGAACCAAGCATACAGAAATTTTCACAATCTGAAATGCTCCAAAGATAGAGCAGAATTCTCTTCTATTTAAATGATAAAGTTCTACTCCACAATATCAATTTTCTTATAGATAAACAAAGTATACAGAATTTTTCACAATCTGAAATATCCTCAACATATAACAGAATTGTCTCCTATATAAGCTCTACTTTGACAAGGTGAATCTGTTGTTTTTAGTTTTTGTGTATGTGTTAATTTCTTTAGTTAGATGTTCAACATATCCCTGTTTAGAGCTAAGTAAAGTTTTTATGAAAGATTGAGAACGAAGAGCTTGTAAGTTCATATTTTTCATGCCCCTATGGCAGGCTATGGGTGTTTCAAGCTCTCAACATTCCGCACATTTCTATTATAGGTTGCAATCGAAGTGTGATCTTCTCAATTCCTCATAACACCTGAATCGAGCAGTTACTGAACCATCAAGGGTAATGCAGAGCTTACCTTTGTGACATCTTCTACAACGGCAATATCTTGTCGTTGAAAACAAAGGCTGGAAAAATTTCATCGAAAGAATATTAGTAGGGTCTCCATGAAACAATCCTGCATTGTTGAATTGAACTTGATTGTTCAATTACTGCTTGATTCACTGTATTGTACTCCGTTCTCCTTGGTTTTATCAGTGAGATGAATTTGATGAAGCTAGAATGGTGTGTTTGGTTTGTCGTTTTGTCATACATTAGACAAAATAAAGCAAACCTAAGTAATTTTTAGTTATTTTTAGTGATTAGTTTTTGTATAGTGATCGTAGTTGCATATTTAACTTTCGTGTAGTTATGTGTCCTAAATGTCAATGGCTGCGGAGTTTTCACTACATCTTGCACTCCGTGGTATCGTCCTTGTAGTGTGGTAAAGCGCTTTTGTGTTCGTACAGTCCTACGATATTGTTGTTTATATTTTAAATATTTGCATATAAAAAATACATTAAATCTGATGCAGTTTTCATACTCTCTAGTGCCAGATAAACGGGGGGGTCCAAACAAAC
>WIPJ01002268.1:371997-400073 GCA_018155075.1 Cassiopea andromeda | reverse complement strand
CAACAACTCATCTTTTTACATTTCGTTGGGCAAAAGCCAAACAAGATGTTGTTGCATGTCGGGCAAAATAAACAAGTATTTTCTCATTTTCCCGCATTGTCACAAGGCCTTTGCAAGACGAAAAGGTAATTTCTTTGTCTGATATTCTCTTCGCCTCCTTTGACGAATAACATCCACTGCCCACGCCATGCTCGAGCGATAGTTGGCGTGTTTGAAAAATAGCATTGTTTTATTCCAATTGTTATAACATTCTTTGTTTCGAAATTGTTGCTATGTAGTCCGCAGTGCATTATATGTAGCCTACGTCAAGTATATCCGGAGTAAGGTATGCTTTCTCCTTCGCGTAATGGCGTGAGATTACTTTTTCTTGCTGTTGGCTTACATGCGTTTGACAGCAGAAAGGAGAGGTCGGCGGAGCTTTTCTAGTTCTTTGTCTTCAAAATTCGATGAAACCAGGTAGCGGAATCAGTTTTTCCGTCTTCACATAAGTTTCAATGATGAAACGAGCTGTATTTTGTTTTGAAAGAGCACTTTCCGACGCTCTATGGGGCATGGCTCGAAAAAGTTTTTCTGGGGACAAGCCCTAGACCCCGTGTTTCCCCACACTTCTCACATGTCCTACTAACATTTCGTGGTTAGTGTCATTATAAGACAGCGCAATATGTTTCTCCCAAACAACATGGGATTATCCGAAGCGTCCATATCAAGAGTACCTTCCATGAAATTTACAATGGGCAGTGGTCAAAGTGTCAGGCAAAATCTCATACACCCCAAAGAAAAAAGTTATTTACATCCCTGGAGATTTTGGTTGCTTCTTGTGATTGATTTTAGAAGCCTTTTTTGGCTAAGAAATTCGTTTTTTATTTTTGCTGCTGTTTGTGTTATCATTGTTAAGTTTTTCTTTGTTATAGAGCTTGATACTGCAAACTATGTTTACAAACAGTTTCTTGAGAAGGTTTCTAAAGGACGTACGTTTCTTGGTGAGTGTCTGATGTCTTGTTTATCAAATATAATACCATTATATCTGCGCACGCTTGTGTCCATTGGCGTGCTGTCCAATGGGGTATGTGTCCACTTACTGAACTTTTGAGGGGCGATAAAGCGGTTTCTCGACGTATAATGTGGCGCTATTTTTGAAATCTAAATGTATATAAAGGGGGCGCTGTTTTTCTCATTCATTGAAGCGACCCAAAGAGATTATCTCCCAGCATGCTCTGCTTCCATTGCCAATTTGTGCCTACAGCGTTTCTATTGCTTCTGATTGCCAATCTGAAATCATGGTGGGTCATACCACAGATATGTGACATACAGTGTGAGTGGCCAGGCGGCCCAGCCACGGAAGTTAAGCATCGCTGTGTACGGTCAGAAACTGGTTGGGTGACCTTCCAGGTGAACGACCAAAACAGCTCACTCCGCCGTCCTTCGGAAGGGACGTTAAACTAGGGGTCCCATGCCTGGATGTGGCTGCATAGTAGGCCTAAATTAGCTGAAAAAGCTGGATATAACAGCCTACTCAAAACAAAGTAAACGACGAACGACGACGACAACGACAACAGAAATCCCCGGATCTTCAAGCTGATTTTGTTGTACCCAGGCGTATCCAAACTCCCAGGTTGCCATTTTCACACACTTCAATTATCGAAAGAGTAGATTTGCGTATAGTTTTTGACCCATTACCGCACACGTGTTGCTTACAAAGGTTCAAATTCTATACTAGTACACTTGTAGCTTTCTAGCCGGCTCTTCAAATTGTCTGTAGTTTCGTATTGCTATTAGCATATCTGCCAACATTGTTGCCAGCATGAGGTTGCCAATTGCAGCCAGCTCTAGCTAGATGACTTTCTGTGCTGCTCCTTTGTAGGGTGGCTACTAATCCTGGAAACTCTTGGAATGCAAATTGCATCCTGGAAAATACTCCGGCAATATGTAGAAGCTCATTGAACACTTCTGAAAGTCAATTTTTTGAAATAAAGTTGACATTTGATAGCTCAAGTACCTACGAGGCCATCCACATAGTACGTATTCAGAATTCCCCAAAACTTTGACCCCCCTCCCCCTTGTACGCAAACATACGTTTTCTAAATTACCCCCTGTTTGTGTACGTACTTTCAAGTTTAACCCCCCTCTCTCCAATTAGTTTTCAGCGTTCAACCACTTTCAACCTGTTTCTAGCAAACTTCTAACAAGTAAATTGAGATGAATCCAAATTTGTGCGCTTATTATGAACAACTGCAGCGAACTAACTTACCACACGAAAGTAAAGCGATGCAGCAAGTAGCACGCATGAAATTTACGTGAACCAACTTAACGCGAATTGGCTAAAAGCAACGTTTTATGAACATTAGTTAACGCGGATTAAATTTTGATACCAAGTTTACCTGTGTATTGTGATGCAAGGATTTCTCTATGTATCAGAAAGAAAAACAACAAGATTTACGACGAATCACACTGTGTGTAGGTCTTTTTTGTAAGCACAAATTATGTGGCTTCAGCCTGGATGTTTCTTAATTCGTTAAACCCAACCTTGAATTTACCTACTATGTAGATAGTCCCTACCCCGGTGGAACGTAACGTTTGTCCTATTCTCTAGAATGACGGTTTGCGGTGTTTTAGAGAGCATGCGCCTAAGATTTTTACTTGGGGCAAGCCCCAAAACCTTTATTTCCTCCCACTATCCTTACATGGTGGCCACCCTGACCTGGCCAGCGTTTGAAACTGTCTGTAGTTTCGTATTTTCAATAGCTTATTTGAAAACATGATTTGCAGCACGAGGTTCCTACTATCTGCCGCATTGAGTCATTCACTTTTCGCATTTCTACTGAACAGGCTGCTATTTGGGATATTCCAATGCAAAATTTTTGAAATTTGGGATTTTTAGAAAGCCCTTGGGGATTAAAAATTGAGTTTGGAATTTAGGAGGAATTCTCCTTCTATTATGAAATCCCCTTAAGTATTAGGGAACTTCCCACGCTCTTTCACTTCAAAAAACAACTGAAAATATATTTGATGAGCTGACAATAAATCAAACACGCCTCTGGAAGAACAGCCTAAGGTATATTTAAATTTGTTTTTATTGTAATTAAACCATTATGACTATGATGTATTGCTAAGTTTATTTTAGTTTTGCTGAAGAGTAATTCGTGTAAAAATAAGTTAATATGAATATGAATAAATATGAATATTTGGGATTTTGGGACAAATGATGCGATTTCACTGAAAAGCACTATGTCACTTAACAAATACTTGTGGTAGATTACCTATCACCCACGTGCAATTGAGCAATAAATGGTTAAAAATGAAAGTTCATTAAGGCAGTTACGGCTATCAAAACATTTATATCGACATTGAAAGCCATCCATCTTTTAATGTCAATAACTTTTGGTCTACGCAAGATATAAAAATCTCTCCTTCTGGCAATGTGAATTGAAGCCTTCTGAACATGCTTGCAAAATATTTTTTAATTTTTCGAAACTATGTGTTATCAGTTTTTTCGCAAAGAAAGTACACTTTTTACCACCAAAACACGCTTCTCGATGCTTTTCGAACAAATTCTCGCAATATTATTGGCAGGAATCCTTCGATGGTGATTCCTTTGTTAGCCAATCAAGATTCGACGCCTATGCTGGCGTGTGCGCAATATACATTCAGGGTACAAAAGTATTGAAACGATGGCCTTCAACAACATAAAAACGTGCTCTCATACAGCTTAATCTTTTTTGAAGTTTTTGATGCCATATTGGTTCAAAATTCTTTTCACAAGCCGTATTGATATTTGCTCTGATGGAAAAGTAGTTTGAAGCTACAAATTTTATCTTACCCTTAGTTGAAAATTTCATTTATTTATACAATTTGTACACAGCTCATTCTCCTCAATTCACTAAAATTTTTTAGACGGCCACATTCTCCTTGTTCCTTCACTAAAACTCGTAGTTCGAAGTATTTTGAAACCTTGAATATTCTGCATCATTTACTTTCAAATTTCAGGATAGGAAAGCCTAATAAAACGGAAATGTTTCATTGCTATTCTTTGGCAGTCTGGTTATGCACAATTTTTAGTCATGCTTATATTTCCTTATTTTCTTTGATTACAAAAACAATAGCTGGAAAAGTCTAGCATGTTTCGAAAATAGAAGCGTTTGTTTACCTGTGAATTCGTTTTGATCACGTCAGCTATCACTTCCGTGAAGAAACAATTGCAAGCTTTTCGAATACTATTATTCGTTTCAATACTTTTGTACTCTGAGTGTAGATTGCTAAAGTGCGACGTGACGAAAATTCTATTTATATAAAGTTTTAATTTTGGCTTCAGATTCTTAAAAATGTGAAGCATGCAAAGAACTAGCAAATATGCACTAGTATTCATTTTAAAAATTTCTGCGCAATTCGTGAAAATTTGCGCGTGAAGCTTGCAAAGAACTAGCAAATATGCACTATTATTCTTTTTAAAAATTTCTACGCAATTCGTGAAAAATTGCCACTGTAGGTATCATTACAACGATTAGCAAACATTTTAGGGAGCATAATGGTATTATGCTGAGTTACCCCTTAATCACACCCCTGACTTAATGTACTCCCATAGCTGCTTCCTTCATATCTTGCAAAGTTTTGATGATGGTTATTTATATTGCTATATAAACGTTTTCTTTCAATACGTAATTCACTGCTACCTTATTCAAGTTACCCGGAAAGAATGCTGAGGAGTACAAAATTATGGAAGATTTTGGCCTCTGCTGAGGAGGATTCCATGCAGAAATTGCATGCACATTTTGTTATATGGGGTTGCTCATCCGCTACGTAGCGCCAAATTTACCGTTTTTGAGACCCCCCTCCCCCAGTCGTATCGCCCCGTACTATAGCTCTCCAATAATTTAGACAATAGCGTAACAAATCAAGGTTCCTCCCCTCCCTAGAGGCGTTACGTAATTGGTGAAAAGTCGCTAAGGAACAAACTCTATTGCTTCAGCCTGGATGTTTCTTAATAATTCGTCAAATCCAGCCTTAATTGTTTCTTGAATTTAAAAACTTCCAATGAAAATAATAACCAAAATTAGGCAATGGTGATGAAATAAAAGGAAGCTCAGGTTTTGTGAGGAATGTTCATTCTATTTTCTTGATAGTCTCATCAAAAATTTACTGGTAAAGCAGTTTTTGAAAGTTATTATTTAAAACTCAGCCTGCCTATGTTTCTTAAATGGTTCTTAATTTTCCCTACCCTGTTATATAAACCCCCCAGAAATTAGTCATTAAAAGTTTAACGGCCCGGCAACCATTAAAACCCCTTTCTGTTAGACACCCGAGAGTAGGGCATTCCGTATAAGTAATAGCCAATGCTCCATTAGAGCCACCGCTTACTACCCTGTATGCTACCATTAAAAGCTGCAAAATGTGATTGACGAGATGTTAGGCTACGTTGACAATACTCCGTAGCGAATCTGTTCTTAATGCACAAATGAATACGAACACAGAGCGTATTCATCTGAAAATAGTGCTGTATGAACGGGCACCGCTTTTCTCAGCAAAAACGTAAAGAAACGATTATGGAGCAGTGTGAACGAAGCCTTAATATTGCCCACATTTCCCCCCAGAAAGAGGATTTTCTTGGATTCGATGTTTTTCTGGTCTGATCATTTAGTCATTTTCTTTTAGCTTTTGGTGCTGACGTGCACAGTTTCCAGCATATTACCAGTTTGCTGCTAGCATTTGGTTTGTTAGGAGAAGTGAAAAATGGCCAAGGTGAATGTATTTTGAAAGTGCCGCTGAGCATAGAACAGAGAGATAAGTACATCGATTTCATGAGGAAATTAGAAAACTGTTTTTGAATTATTTGATGTTATTAAAGTGTACGTTTTTTCTATTTTATTGCATTGTCGTTTTTAGCAAACCGCATTTGTATCTTTTGCTTGTGGTCTACAAGAACTGAGAACTCTACCGTTTAAGACAAACGAGAATTTTGCATAGGGACTGTAGTAACACAATGAGCATGGTTGGATTGGGAAGATCTTGAAAAGCCTTGATGTTAAAGTTTCCCCCTGACGCATAGATGGGATGGGCCTGGGAACGAATTAATCTCATAATTGCTTATCCTCACGTGATCAGCAAAGCTATTTTATTCCTATCAAAACGAAATTATTTCTCCGAGGCGTGTGGTGGAAAGTAAATGTCAAGCGACACGTTCATATCTTTGCAACAAAAGGTGTACAAACGCTATTGGCTTGAATTTCAATGCGGCTTTTCTCATTCCTCACTCAGTTCGTTCATTCCAAGATTTGCAAACTGTTTTGAAATATTGGGAAATATTCACGTGAGCTCGATTGGGTTGTCTGGAGCAGTAAAATGGATTATTGAAGAACATGCGGTTGTCAGCGGGGTGGTGCAACGAATAATGAAAAGTTGAATTAATTATTAACGCCTGTTCTTATCAAAACTCTGTTAGTTTATGTCTCATATAATTGCAAATTCATTATCCCTTCATTGCTAATTAAGTCAAATCAGTTAATTACAATGAATAGAAATATAATCTTATTTATTGTATGTCAAAAGCGCAAAGCAGAGGATATTAGTGATTGTTCAAATTGTTAAAAATGTATATGAAATAAGGAGAATAGACCCTCCACCCTTACAGTCTTCTCCCCCCCCCCATAAAAACAAGGAAGAGTAATAAGATATGGAGAAATGATTGCGACTGGGATTTTGCACAAACGCTACCCGGTTTGTTATTGATAGGAAATTGAAGATTCAAATATGTCATCCATGTATAATCTAATATTTTTCTTCTGTTGCCAGAAACATGATTGAGAAATAAATCCCTGTTTGTTATTAACGAGTCAAACCATATCAAATTAGGAAATTTCGCACGAAATTGCATTTACAATACGATCACTTTAGACATAAGAAGAGCGGCGCCATTTACAAGACCTCATTTCATTTACCACGCGCTTCCTCCTTCTTGGATTTAAGTACTTAAAACAAAGCTCTTGACATCTCTTATCAGACCTAACTTTGCCATATGCTCATTTGTTGTGGAGATAAAGCTAAGAAACTCCACTGTTTAGGTATCTTAGAGCTAGTTCATACGATGAACCATAGATGACCCGAACCTATTATAGCATTGGTTCAACAATGGCGCGACCGAAGGGGATGAGCCAGTGACTGTGGCTTGAGCCGATGCTTTTCTGTGGTTTCATACGTTGAACCGAAGATGAACTTAACTACTCAAATTGCTAAATGCATAGGTTCGGCTCACATACGGCCTCATCGTATGAACTAGCTCTTAATAACACTAGCCCTTTTCATTCCATTTAGAACCAAAGTCTGCACTCCCTAATCATTCTCTTTTTAGGGAGGTTTTGAAGAAAACAAGGAGATTAGAAATGGAATATAAGTATTATTCCTGAGTTTTCTAGTACATTTTTGTAAACTAAATCATCTGCAGTTACGCCGGAAGGATAGTGGGGCAAAGGGGGGCCAATAGGAGCAAAAGGGTACTGAATACCATAGACAAGCAACTTTAGCGAAGGAATGGAGGCTCCCAACGATCTTCTGTGGGAATATCAGAGACTATATTTTTCATAATTATGTAAGTTATTGCTTTTATAAACCACATTTTTCTTAGTTACATCAATGCTTGAGAAGGAAGTTATTGCATTTCAAAAATGACACTTTTCTCCCCCTGCCCCCTCAAATGAAAGGCAAAAGAGGCGCGTGCTTCCCTCTGCCCCCCTCTCCGGCATCCTTGATCATTTGCAAATAGATAGCCGGCACGTTTGCTAAAGGTGCTTTCTTTTCAAACAAATCCAATCAAGCTCGTTAGATTTTGTTGCAGTTGCGTTTCTCATCCAACGCAAATTGCATTTTGCAATAATCTCTCCTATTTCATACCTTGCTTTGAATCTGCACATGTCGTACGTGTAAAAGTTGATAAGATGACAAGATTGCTGTGTTTAACTACTTCAAGAGGTTACCAAGAGAAAACATGCGGTATTTGATACAGTTGTAGGCCTCTCCCAATTGGCGTCGTTTGATCAATGTGCGACCATAATTCTTTGAAGTGCTATTTTTGTGCCGGTTTGAAGTAGTTACTTGGGTGCTTGCTTTAGTTAATACTGCGGTGTGCTTTTGCGCCTTCGCCTGTTATGAAAAGACTAGTATTGCGGTATATTTTTGCGCCTTCGCATGGTATGAAGAGACGAATACTACTGCGTATTTTTGCGTCTTCTTCTGATAAGAAGATACAAGTTTCAAGTCCCAGTTTTCCAATGTTTGTTTTCATTTTGCTTGGGAATTTGCAAGTTGTCCTTTTTATCCCGTACCAACACGTGTTGACAGCAAGTGGTGCATGGTTAGCGGGTGGACCTCTACTGTGTGGAAACTCAACAGTGTGGCGGGGAAAGGCACTAGTCCTCAAATATCGAAATGCTTATGTCCTAGGATAAGTGTATTGACACAACGGGCCTTGGGTCTTTCGAAACTTCGGCTGATTTTATGAAAGAAGTTTTTGGGAACCCTTTGTTTTCGAGGTATACACGTTTTTTGTTTCTAAGAAACATGAGGCTGAAGTTTGGCAAAGATTAAGAAACATTTAAGAAACATAGGCAGGCTGAGTTTCAAGTTGCAACTTGCACAAACTGTTTTTACTAGTGAATGTTTTGTCAAACGTGCAAGAAAGTAAAATGAACGTCCATTACATGCCTCACAAAGCCTGAGCATCCTTTTTCTTGCATGACAATTGCCTAATCTGGGTTGTAATTGTTATTGGAAGTCTTTCAATGTAAGAAACATTCAAGGATTAGTTTGACGAAATATTAATAAACATCCAGGCTGAGGCCAGAAAGTTTGTTTCTTATAAAAAAAATGTATAGTGCCCAAATCTGCATTGCGCCACTGAACACGTGTCCTCTTTATCAGGCACTACTGCGCAGTCTACGGACTTTTACTAGACTTTACCTTCACGTGCAAGAGCGATAAGATTTTTGGGAATCTATCTTCTGTTGAAGACTGGCGATACCGATAGTATGAATTTAAGTCTCCCCTGAACATTAAGCTGAGAACTTTTATTGGTCACATTGACAGAATTTCTATCAGACTTGTAGAATTTCTGGCATTGCCTAACTTTCCAACAATTTCGTCACGCTTGTCCTTTTCCTACACTCCTGCACACGGAGGAACTTTTCCCTCCATTTTAGTGAACAACCGTCCCTTTTTTAATGAAAAATGCGAACCTGTGCCGGCAAGTACGAACTGCCATTATTAGCCTTCGTTCACAGGTTTGTTCTATGTATTTTTGTAGCAGAAATGTAATGTAATGTAATGTAATGTAATCACTTACATATGCATCTATACACTGTAAATAATATATTAAGGAAAAAGTTAACAGACATAGTGGCGAGTAATACTAACATTGCTGCTCTTCCAGGGGGTCATGTTTTCAGTTATTATTTTTGATTAGCCAATAGATGTGCTTTTAATTTCTTTTTAAAGCACTTGAGAGTTGAGGCCTCTCTTATATCAACAGGCATATCGTTCCATAATTTTAAAGCCGAGTATTTGATGCCGAGTAGTCTCCTAAGGGAGCTTTCATTTAATTTGAAAGGTACCGGGGTGGGTCCAAATAATTGAAAGTACCATAAATTTTCATACCTCATTAGAAATATCCAAAGAGATTTCATAACCCCACAAAAATATACGAAAAATTTCATATCCACGCTCATCAGATTTTATTCCTCTGAAAAAGCATCCTTACTAACTGGAGACTTCTTTATCTACAGCTTAGAAAAAGCTACAGTGATGGACGATTCTTCATCATCAGTTTCAGGCTCTTCTGATTTTTGAACTATAGAACTGTAGAGCTCAATAAGCGTCATCATTATGCAGCTCATGACAGAATTCTCAAAAGCCTTATTTGTTTTCATACCCCGAAAAATTTTTCAAAAAAGCTATTGAGCCCCCCACAACTAATTTTCGAAAAAATTTTATTCCCCAGCACGTTTGTCAAACTTAATGACCACTCCTTTTGCCATGAAAAGATGAATTATTCCTCTTCAGCAAATCCATTCTCTTTTTAGAAAAATACCTACCTTCTTGCTGAGCCTTAATCTTGAAAATTTTCATTTTGAGCCTAAGACCTTCTTAACTTATTCATAGTGAAAAAAGACAGTAAAAGTCAGCCTTGTTTTGTTTTCCAATGAAAGCTCCATTAGTCATAGAATATGTATGAAGCTTGAGCCTTGTATTATTCTTGAATTATTGCAAATTTTTCAGTATTTTTGGGTCTTTATATTCTTGCCAATTGAGAATTGAATGATAATACTCCAGCTTGTGTCATCAACGAAAAGTGCGCTTTCGATAGTCAATGTAATACACGTTTTTTACAAAAAAGTTTTTTTTGGCCCAGCACTGAAATTTTCGTAGCTTTTTTACATTTCCAATGTCAGAATCTTTCTTATGATTTTCGTAGCAACAAGGTTTTTGTATTCCTATGCTTTACGCATGTACGTTACTGGAACATGTCAAAAACTGCACTTAATGATAGATGCTAGTAAATAATGAAAGATATACTGTTTAAGAGTAGCAAACATAGCATTTTATACACAGCTACTGTAAGTTTTGAATACATATGAACTTATCAACTTTCTTAGTTCTCAAAAATCCAGTGCCGTACTCCTCGAAAGAGCGCCCGTGGTGCTCATGTAAAAGTCAGACTTCGAGGGAGGCAGTTGTTCGATGGGAACGCTTATTTGAGGGGGGCCCTCATTTACAAATCTGCTTCTTTGGGGGGACGCTCATTTAATATCGTATACATGCAGACACAATCTTTCCCAATAGTTATCAGTAGGCCATAAACGCAACATACGAAGAAATAGGAAATACAAGGAAAAGGGAATCAGTCAAAAAGCCCTATGAGAACAAAAAGGTTACAAAGCATTATAAAGGAAAGGGCTACAAGACAATATCAGTTTCGTCCTCTTCGTCAATATCTATCAGCTTGCATTTTGACAACTTCATCAATGCCCAAGTCGCAGGTAAACGAAAGCGAGAAGTTGGCTTGGTCATCCTCGCTCGATATACGGCGCACACAAACGACGAAGAAACCGCCATTATGCTGCAAGCAGAATTGAAGAAAAGGAAAAAATTTCTAACCACTTAGATTGTTTTTGTAGAAAATATGCCTGTAGCCAGATTTCCGACACATATTTTAAATAGTTTCATTGATGCAACACGTTTTATTTGAGTGGTTGGTTTCCCAGGGGGGGTCACTCGAACATTTTGTATACGAGGGGGTCTATCCGCTAGTTCCAAAATTCACCCAAAATTATCAAAAAATTTGCACACACCCAAACTTATCAAACAAATTACTAGATGAAATCCATTCGAAATGACGTTGTTGAGTGTAGCAAATTGCTATCACGTCCAATCACTGGAAAGCCCCCCAAAAGTATCGGGTCACAGCGCGAATCCTCATCCAGGAATATCGGATGGTCCTCCACGTGCATAGAAGGCTCAATCGACCCCCTTGAGATTTTGTTTGTATTGTTTTCAGTCTCTACGTTATCATTGGAAATTCGTTATTAGATGGAGAGGCGCTCATTTAAAAATACTTGCTTAAAAGGGGGCGCTATTTCGAGGAAATATAGTATTGCACTTTCTTAACCTTTTTAGTTGTCCATTACTACTTTCTTGCAAACCACTTTCTTATTTTAAAAAAACGCGTAAATAAGGATCGATATCTGCTTTCGGCAAACCTCGAACAATTGGCCGAATTTGTTCTCTGACCCTGTTTGGTATCTTTGCACTCTAGACGATAATTTATGCATCCTAAGTTAAGACATATTACGTGGATTTTCTTGTCCTCAGGTGCAAAATCGTTGATGAGCTGTGTTTTAAATCAGTTTACTTTGTGGCCGCACGAGGTGCATGAAGGGAGTAAATTGTTTTACAAGGTTAATGACTTTCGAATTACGTATGGCCGTAACACATTTTCCTTGTTGAGTGAACGGCATTTTGCCTCTGTAGGTAGAGTTCGTTAGGAAAACAATTTCATTGGGCTTCTTGATTTTCGATAGAAATATCTAGCTTTGTAAACTTTACAAAGTGTCGATGATGATTATGCGAGAATTTCCATATGTGATACTAGAATTTTCACATGAGGGCAATGATTTTAAAAATATCGTTCTAAGGCCACATTTACTCTTGAGAGGAACCATGCGGCTTTTGTTAGAATCTTTGCAAATACACATTCTCTATAACAAGTAGGCCTACGCCATTTTGCATGAGCTTTCGCCACTTTTGTTTGGCACTTTTTTTGTTAGTAAGTAATGCCGGGAAAGGCCATAGGGCCTATAACAAAGCCTTAACAAAGGAAAAACTGAGAAAATGAGGGAAACTTAAGTAGAAAGGGAGACAAGATCAAGTTTGTTGATGTTAGATTTAAAAGATGACAAATTGTAGGATTCAGGAGAAGTAGTGGGTGGCAATGAGTTCCACAGTTGAGAAGTTCTGGGAATGAAAGATGATTTGTGAGATAGAGTTCGTAGATTAAGTAGTGTAACTTGGAAAGGGTGTGAATAGGTAGAGCTTCTGGTGGTTCGAACACGCCTCACTGGATCAGGAACAATATTCTTGATTTCCTGAGAGCAATGTCCGTGAAAATAGCGGTAGAAAATGGAAAGATCTTCAACAAGACGACCATGGGCGGGAGACTGTAGAGAATTAGTGAGGTTTGGATTGTTGATGAGACGGATAGCTTTAGACTGGACTCAGTCAAGAAGATGGAGAGATTTAGGAGCACCACCCCAGACATGAGAGCAGTACTCCAGAGAAAGACGAATCTGGGAGTTTTATATAGTTAGTAGTTGAGGTGAGAAATAACCACGGGCTCTAGAAAGAAAGCATGCCTATAGGAGCATTCAAAAAGTACGTACACTCAATTTCACCGGTTTTCGGACCCCCTCCCCCCTTGTACGCTATTGCACGTTTTCGATGTACCCCTTCCCTCGAGCGTAGGTACTTTTAATTTATCAACCCCCTAAACATTTGACTATATTGTTTATCTCAGTAGGTTCAAAGTTTGTAGCATTTGATACATACCTGATTCCTCTAAAAATTCCAACATATTTGTGTAAAAATAATTGAGAGTGCAATCGTGCGTGTAAAAGTTTGTTTCATGTACACGTTTTTTTTATACGAAAACCATTATTTTGCCAGAGCCTCAATTTTCTTAACTTTTCCCGAAATTGAGTCTGAGATTTTCTTACATTTTTCTTAACTTTCACATATACTGGCTGAAATGGTTTACACTTTTGTTATTGATATTGTATACTTGAATTTATACTCCATCTTTAACATTTTGAATGCAATAACGACGAAATACCGATTTTTGGCCTATAAAAACACTTAATTTTGGAAATGGAGCCTCGTGATTTTCTTAAGATTTTCTTAAGATTTTGACGATTTGAAACTCATTTTCTTATAAACTTTTTTCTTATAAAAAAGTGTATTTCGGATGCTTTGCAAGTAATTGCCTTGTGAAAACTACATGAGCGTACGTATATTCTTTGAAGAGCCCCCTCCCCCTGCACGTTTTCGTACGCTATCTCGGGTGCCCCCTTCCCACGATTTAGCGAAAATGGTTGCTATCACCTGGACCTGAAGTTATTAGAGTTTTTAGAGTGCAAAACCCCTTAATAGAATTATTTTCTTCTTTATTTTACAGCTTAGCCAATTGCATATTAATGGTCTTTAGTACATAAAAAGGGAACTTACACGGTTTTTATCTGAAAAAAGTTTATTAGAAAATGATGCTCAAAAGGCCACAATCTTAGGAAAATCACAAGACTCAATTTCCAAGATTCAGTTTTTTGCTTGCCAAAATTCTATGTTAAGTCATGATTGTATTCAAAATGCTAAGGAAAGAATTTATGTTCGAGTTTAACAAAGAAAGAGGTAGCCTGTTCGCCTGTTTGACCCAGTAAAAGTCAAGAAAATCTTAAGAACCTCTGAGGCTCAATTTCGTGAAAAGTTGAGAAAATCGAGCATAGGTATCAAATCTTGATTGGCTAACAAAGGAATCGAATGATTCCTGCCAATAGTGTTGCGAGAATTCGTTCGAAAAGCATTGAGTAGCGTGTTTTGGTGGTCCATCTCTCCAGCTATCCATCTCTCATTTTAATGTCGATAACTTTCAATCTACGTAAGATGTAAAAGTTGCTCCTTCTGGAAATGTGAATTGAAGCCTTCTGACCATGCTTGAAAAATATTTTTCAACTATTCCAAACTATGTGTTATCAGTTTTTTCGCAAAGAAAGTGCACTTTTTACCACCAAAACACGCTTCTCGATGCTTTTCGAACGAATTCTCGCAACATTATTGGCAGAAATCCTTCGATGGTGATTCCTTTGTTAGCCAATCAAGATTTGATGCCTATGCTAGAAAATCGAGATTCAAGCAAAAAAGTTGTTTTCTTTATAAAAAAGACGTGAACGCACGTATTAGTAATAGAATCGGCTTACCTGCACGTGAAATTATTGGTTAACGATGTAACGAGGCTTTACGGGGACAGTTCAAACACGTTATAGACATTCTATCAGCCTCGATGCTATTATAAAGCGAATGCATGGTTACTTCGCCAACCTGAGTTCTTATTGTGATAATGTAGTATTTCCATTAGCCGTATTCATTCAAAATAAGATCGTTACTGTGTTATACCATGCAGTCTATACTATAGCACACAGCTATTGCTGTATGCATTTTGCCCTCAGAAAAAAAACTTGTCAAATCCTTTTCCTACTGTGTGAGATCCCTTTGTTTTGTGGGTTAAATTGGAACAGGTAAATGCCTGTAAGAAAGGACGCTTTTCCAGGGCCATCGACATTTGATGTAGGCTGACCAGTTCCTCTCCTCGTCGTCTTTGCCTTCCCAGCGTTTCCACTGGGTATCCATTCGCTGTTGGGTGAAAAGTAAGCGAGCATTCAGCCACGGCTTGAGTGGAATTTAAAACATCACCACACGCATTACAATACCGCACAGCAGAAGAGCCCTCTAACCTCTATGCTGCCTAACTCAAGTAGGTTAAAAATTATATCATAAACCTGCGAAATTATTGCTAGTCAAGTTCAAAGAACCATTATTTCTATCGGACTTGTAAATATTGTGGTCCTTGCATTGAAAGCTTGCCGTAATGTTGGAAGTCGTAATGAAAATGTTAAGACAGTTATAAAAAAATATTGACAAGATTAAGGGTCTGTACGTTGCAGCTTTTCCACCTGCTTTTATTTGCGTTCAATTATAATAAAGTTCCCCGCATTTAGGACTCAAGGTTAGGCAATGACGTACACAGATAACGCAGGGATAAAGTATATCGATATGAAGAATTCAAAGTAGTGTGATGTCATTAAGTTTCATCATCCTTTGAAATATTCAAGAATAGTCAATTCAATATTTCTTCTTCTCTGCATTTCAAATTTTAATTACAATTCAAAATCTAAAGCTAGAAATTTAGTAGAAGCTACATCTTGACTTACGACCGAAGTGAAGAACATACTTAAAGTAAATCTTCTATTTTATTTTTTTTATTGTTTGCTGTGAGTCTATTTGTGAATACATGTGATTCTGAGTAATGCTTGGAGTTTCCGTTGGTTGAGTTTTTCATATATTGCAACCCAATTACTGTTGAATTTGTTGTGCGATACAAAAAAACTGCATTTCCACACAGATTTTCGTTAGATTTGCCTGCGATATATGCGCAGAATCCTAGAAGGACGTGTACCGTATTTCATTAATTTCATCACTTCTTCTGTCAAAGTGAAAATTGTTGGAAAACAGTTTCAAATACAGGCATTGACTGTGTATCTGTTATATCCGTTTCATACATTAGATGTTCCGGAATCGGACTTTCATCTCCGGGAACTATTTGCAGTTCATTGCTCTGCTGATGCTGCTCTTCTTGAATCGACCCGTCGTGTAACGATCCTGATGGGCTTTCTGGTTTAAATAGTTCGGATATATCCAAGCACCTAAGAAGTTCTTCGCCAGAAAGAAACTCTGGATTTATCTCCTCTTCGGATGACGAAGAGTATGATGAAACAGATCCGGAACGGCTATATGGATAAGATTGTACTTCAAATGTTGGCAGTCGTTCATCTTGTGAACAAGACGGCGTTGAATCAAGAAGATTGTCAACAAGTTCATCGACCATTTCACTAAATTTTTTGCACTCTGCAAAGTAATGAATATCTCTTTGAAAGTTGTTTTGATCACCAATTTTCATGGTTGAAATAAACTGTTCATTATTTTGTTGATATTCAATCTCACTCCTTTGGATGGTTGTAGACATCTTCAATGAGCTAGCTTCTTTTTTTATCAGCTGGGTCCGTTTCCTCGATGCTGTTCGCTGCCGAACTTTGTTCAATGCAAACTGTTGCTTAGGGATCAACTTCAAGTTTTGTAGTGGTGATTCACACCTTTGCTTGCTCACCTTTAATTGTTTTTGAATAAATCGACGATGATTTGTATTCCTTTTGAAACAACTTGGTTTTGTTAGCACACTTTTTACACTACTCGATGCGTTGTTAAGAAAGTTCAGCAACCCCTCGGTAGAATCGTTTTCCGATGTCTTCATCGTAGCTTTTTCGTTGCTTCTCGTCTTTGCACTTTGAGTGTTCGTTGCTTGTGTCGCCTTGGCACTTCGAGCGTTCACACTTTGCTACACAACTCCTCTTCTGCCCTGGTTGCTCATCCTCGGGCTGGCTTTATACTAATCCTATTATTATGCAAATTAGCAATGACTTAGGATAGAGCACAACACAGCCGTGTTCCAAACAATAGGCCGCAAATGTTTTAAGTGTGCAAATAATAGAAGAATAATCATTTTCTAGTGAATTATTCATTAGATAATTAAGGAAAGGGCAAGGTCTTTATGCAATACTTTCGTTGCTCTCTTCTCTATTTCATGGATACTAGGAAGCACACTCAAATTCTCTCTTACCTTCTCGTTTCTTTGAAATTTTTATTTGAAGATATTTATACCTCCTTATTGAGCTATAGAGCTTTGATCTTTTTGTTTTGAATACTCTATGCAATCATACAATAACTTGTTCTTCGCACAGCCTTTACAACACGTGTGGAGTTTATAGATAATAGAGAATGATACTGCTAGACGAAATTGACTTGAAAAGCGCAAACAAGCGATAAATCAATGCTCAATAAAGCATTCAGCTCGTTTTTCATTGTGCTTCGTCCACATTTAACATGAGGTGCACCGTGCATTGCACTGTCTGTTATAATTTGAACAAACTGACATACGCTACTGCATTATTTTTGGAGATACTTCTACCAAATGTCAAAATTTGAGCATGTGCAGTCTAATTTGTGAAGCTACTTCCAGTGGGATATACACTCTTTTTTATAAGAATAGGGTTTTAAGGTTGTTAAGAATATCAAGCCTCAGAATTACTAAAATTTAAGAGACACTTCTTATAAATCTCAAAATTTGAGCATGTGCAGTCTAATTTGTGAAGCTACTTCCAGTGGGATATACACTCTTTTTTATAAGAATAGGGTTTTAAGGATTTTAAGAATATCAAGCCTCAGAATTACTAAAATTTAAGAGACACTTCTTATAAATCTCAAAATTTGAGCATGTGCAATCTAATTTGTAAAGCTACTTCCAGTGGGATATACACTCTTTTTTATAAGAATGGGGTTTTAAGGTTTTTTATGAATATCAAGCCTCAGAATTAGTAAAATTTAAGAGACACTTCTTATAAATCTCAAAATTTGGCCATGTGGAATCTAATTTTGGAAGGTATTTCCAGTAGCTCTTTGGTATATCAATAACGTTTTTAAGAATATTAATCCTCAGAATTGCTGACATTTAAGAATAACTTAAGAATCACGCAAAGCTCAAGTTTCATCAAGACTTGGAATTTTTGTGTATTTGAGCCATAGTACTGTTTGTAGATTAACTGTTAGACTACCACTACAATATTTTTGTTCTGTTTGCTTTATAATGAAGACATAAATAAAGATTTTTTATCATAATTCTTTGGATTTTCATTTGAAGTCACATATTTGGTACCTAAGAATAGTTTAAGAATAATCTAAAGTTATAAATAAAAAAAGCGAAAGAGTATTGATGCTTAGTGAAAAATTAGATATTTTTGTGCTTAAAAGAAACTTTACAACTCCTTTTAACTTTTATTCCTAGGTACTACCTTCGATACTTTTCCTTCCTTCTCAATTGCTTTTTGAACCCCTGCGATGCATCAGAACTGACTTTGACTTAATGCTCTAAAAAAATTTCTCACTGTTGGAATATTTGTTCTTTGCCGTCTTTCATGAGTGCTAATATTAAAGTTCTTCCCGTTTAAGGGGCTGGATTGCTTTCGATGTTGCACCAAGATTTAATAAAATTTTACCGAGACAAACTGAGAGAGCACAGAAAAGTCAGTTTCGGGTAGAGCTGACTGAAAAATTGGAGATAAAATTACGCAGCAAGATGTTTCGAAAGTTAGTCATCTTTCTCCAAAGCATTTTTTTGCTGAATATGGAAGGAGGGGTATGCAGATGCATATTATAGGTCGGATGTTTGGAGTTTTTAGGTATACGGTATTGATGAGGATTTTAGTCGAAACGTTTACTGGGAAGGTAGAGTTGCAGAAAACAGTCTATTTCTTGGTTCATTACGCTGTGTATGTATTTGTATATGTATATTTTGGCAAATATCACTGGAATTGACTTTGAAATGGTGAATTTAGATTTGGCAGACAGAGCAAGCGCAACGACGTAGGCCTACAAAGTATCTAGACTCGAAAAGTGTGCACAATCACTTACGCATTCTCCACACGTGCGCTATTACTTTCTGATTCCAGAATCGACACGCGAGTTTGTGTGCATTGTCGATGCTTAGATCTACAGCGAAACTTTAGTTCCAACATGGAACAATGAGTTCTAATCCTTAAGTATACATAACTAATTTAGCGTAAGGAAGGGCGTTATGTGTCGTTTAGATCATCAACAACTAGCAAATTACTTATTCAGCAAAACGAATTCAGTGTTTCGGTTTGAAATGCGCATGTCAAAAACTAGAGGTGTGCCTTCCATTAGGGGGGAGTCGTTTTAGAAATATTTAAAAGCAACTGTGACTAAAAAATGATGAAAAGATTATGGAAAGCAATTTGATCAATTAGATGCTAAATGTACTGAAGAATGACCAAATTCTTAAAAGCTTCGTACATGTCCTTGTCAAAAACGAGTATTGACTGAAGGTTCTCGTTTCTCGTTGAAAAGCCTAGAAAAACGATCAGAGAAAATTCTACCGCACATTATATGGTGAAATTTCAAGAACTCAACGATAGTTTATAACCTTGAATTTTGTTTGAAAATTTGCAGATACTCATGAAGCTATTCCTTTCTTTATCTCTTTTTATATGACTTTTTCTCTTATATTATATTTTGAGTGTAGTTGGCGTTCTCTAGCTCACAATCTAGGGACACATGCTTTTATTTTTATACCTAATTTTTCACAGATATTCGATTTTCTTAAATTTCTTTTGATTTTGAGTTTCAAATTATTCTGATATTGTTGAGCGACAAATGTATACGTGCCTGAAAATTAGAGGAAGAAATTCACTTGTTTGCGAAGAACAAAACAGAACAATGAATGTGGTATACACCAAAGGTGGACTGGCTATATTTTTCGGTCCGGGTACAGTTCGACTAAACTGGGCCATGAATTGCAGAAAGCGTAAATTGGCGGGCAGAGATATGGAAAAAACTGCAATTTCTGATAAATCCACAGTTTCAATGCCAGTTTTTACATATATGCATTGTAAAGTTCTACATATGCAGAATTTAATGTTTTCTCCATTTTATGCAGCCGGTGCTGCGGCATTCGCTCGATTGGCCCGACCGGGCAGTCCGTCCCTGCATAGTATTTGCATTGCATAATGTAATCTAAAGGCACTCAATTATGCAAAAAATCAAAATCTTGATGAACCAGGATTGTTTTATTCGTAAATCGTTCATTATTTTCAATGAATTCGAGCCTCAATTTTCTTATAGACTGCATTCTTAATAAAAGGGAATGCGTGTAACTCTAAACTCTCACAGATTGATTTCTATAAATGTTAGTTTGCTAGGGTGCTTACTAGCCTACTTTGCGAGCCCAAGGAACATTCAGCATGATTAAAAGGCAGAACGCGTGCATTTATGTCAACGGTTGTCAACTGGGAGAAGATTAGGGCTTGTGCTATCTAAAACCCACTGTGGCTTGCAACCGCAAAAAACTTTCTTAATCGTTGCAGGAAGGAAACAATGGGAGGTTTTGTTAACGGCACATTATATTTCAACAAGATCGCGCTCTTCCAAGACGTAGTAGTAAACGTCTTGCCTTGTTCAAGATTATCAATATCTTTACCAGTTGCTTGTTATAAGGTTGCTTAGAAAAAAGTTCTGGATTACTAACGATTTTTGAACTTATGTACGCTTTATAGGTATCAACTGATGTGCTAGGAATGCAATATAAAACACTTCTTCGCTAGCCACGGTTAACGTAAAGAGTGATGTTTTCCTCTCTGTTGGGATCTTTCATTTCTTATTACATCTACAGTAATTCTATGGAGGCATTCTTTTACAAATTGACCAATTGCACGTTTACCGCCGTCAGTCATACCCATTTTTCTGAGAATGTGTGCTTATGGGAAAATACCATGCCGCTTGATGGCTAATTCTCTCTGTCGATTAGATTTGATCTCAATGTTTTTCTCTATCAGATAAAGAATGAGAACGCTATTTGTCTCTTCACAGAAGGAGATTAAGGATTGTATCTGAAATCTTTACAAAGAAACTTCTATACACAATTAGAAATAGCAATTTCGAATAGGGACATGCAAAACAAAAGGAAATTCAAATTTTATTAGGTGTTTGAAATGACGGGGTGGGAGGAGGACACAAGCCACGCTAGACAAACTCAGATATTGGAATACTTTTCTCTTGTGCTGCCTTGTCATCTCACGATCATATGGCATGCGGTCAATAATCCGTTTACGGACCTAGAAAACTTATTCCCAAATTGCTTCCAATCAATTTCCCGCCACAATGGATGCAGCTTATCACTTTTATTGATGTAGCGAAAGATGCAGCGAGAATTAACTTCCAGTTCACGTCTCTATTCCGTTCAGGAAACCCACGCAGTTGAAAACAATGCATACAATTTGCAGTTAAGGGTTGTAGCAAAATTTTCCAACGCAGAAACTCACTACATTTTTGTGGAGCAGAAAGTGTCATGCTTTCTGAAGGAAAAGTTAGATCGTCTTTGATATTGAAATCACCATGCATTGGAAGCTTGGGAAAAAAATCTCCGTGATCTAGTCACAGTTTTGCTCACCAACCTGAGTAGAACAGTTTCAACAAGCATCAATCTTGGTCTAATTTAATTAGCAAGCCTATCTTTAGAATGTAAAGCGAAAAAGTAGTATTTCAAGCATAGTTAGAACCAAATCAGTGTAGGCACACGAAGCCTTTTGCTCAAATATTCAATCAAAATTACTTGTTTAGACGGACACCAGCTGCGTAAGACGTTGTTACTGCCAACTCTTTCTAATGACCTCGACCTTCTATGATTGCTCCCAACAGAACATGCTTTTAAGGGACTTACTTTTTAGGTCTCTGAGAAAAGTCCGGGTCAATTGGTAACACAATCTCACCTATTCAAAGCCGTTGCTATATTGATGATTTGATTACTGGGAACTAGTTAAATATATTGTATTGAATACCGACAGCTTTGAAAGCTATACATGATTTAACTTTTTCATCTTTTCGCTTTGTCTTAATCTGTAATCAGCACGTTTTTCGATACGAGTCTATTATTCCAAATTTCTTAAAGGTTTGGAGCATGTGGACATAATGCAATGTAGATTGAAAAGGTTACATTAAGGTCATAACCTCTAAGGTTTCTGGAGCGATTGGCTTTTTGAAGTGTGCTAGAAACTTCCTTCCCCAAGACACCTTTAAAGCAGTCTACACAGGTATTGTTAAGCTGCATTTTCGTTACTGCTGCTGCTCCGTTTGGGGCTGTTGTGGGAAAACAGAACTAAACCCAGAGATAGTGCTACCACGGGGGGGGCTGTAGCTCCCATGATTTTACTAAGCCCCCTATCGCTACTTAAATTTTTATGCACTTTCGGAACTTCCATAACCTCCATGATCTTTTTTTTAGCTTTTTCCAATGCGATAGGTGCTGTCCGTTAAAACTCTTTGACTTTGCTCACTGCCAACACTTTGGCAGCATTAGCCACCCTAGCATTTTTTTCTCTGGCGCCTCCACTGACTAAACCTATTAAGAAAACTGCAAAAGCAAGCCGCGGGTATAATGTTACAAGTAGGCCCTTGTTCTGCATGCTTAGATAGATAACTAGTGAAGACCTTAGGACTTACTAGGTGAAAATAATGGTTTTCAAATCTCTTAATAAATATGGTCCAAAAATTCACTATTTACTGGACGCAGTCTTTACTACACCTCCACTGACTTGTAACTCCCTTTAAGAATATCAACCGCTAGACAGAGCCAGGGTCGGACTGGCCAGTCGGGCCATTCTAGCGAAAGCCCGAAGGTCGGCTACATGAAGTGAAGAAAACGTTAAAATTCTGAATATGGAGAACTTCGCTATGTATATATAAAGGAATTGGCATTAAAACTGTGGATTTGCCAGGAAATTTAAGCCTTTTTAAATATCTCTGCGCACCGATTTGCGCTTTCTAGACATTATGGGCTGATTTAGTCATACTGGGCCCGGGCCGAACAATTTTGCCAGTCCACCTCTGGATAGACCAGCTTTTCATACAGGACAGAACAGCTTTTCATGCAGGGTTGCCAAAGTATGACATAGCATCTCGACTGGTTGCAAAGAAGCATTATCATTAAACAGTTTTTAATCATTTTAGAAGTATCTTGCAACTTTTTATGTTGTGATTATTATTATTATTATTATCGTCGTTGAGCATGGTGACTAGACGCACTTTGTACACGACCAAAGGACTAATCGATTTATTACTTTATTTGCTGTTTCGTCTACGTATTTATTATATCAAGGTGTTGTCGTGTCATTGCTGATCTGTTTTATCATGTTTCGTTATCGATTGGTATCACTAGTCACTGCTTATTATCATTATTTTTTGTTTCTTTTTCTTATATGCACAATTTGTAGAAGTATCAGTAGTAACAGTTGTTGTTTTTACCCGTTTGTTGTATTTAACTTAGTTTTTTTTGACATGTAGAAATGGCAAATAGCCAATTATACACTACCTAGCATTAGAGAGGTGTATGATAGTATCGTAAGGTATGTTCAATTATATATCTTTTAAAAAAAAATTATTATTATTATTTTAGCATTGTATTTTAGCTAATGCTTTTAAAAGAGAACATCTCGAAATGTATGATGATGTACACTCCTTTTTATATAAGACCCAGTAAAATCGAGCTTCGGGCTGGGTGTTCTGAATTTTCCCCTAATTTTGAGGCTGAATTGTTCTTACTTTTTCTTATAAAAAGAGTGTAGCTTGACTGAGAAGCAACTCTCATAAAGCATGTAAAATTAGATTGAAGTTAAATTTGAAATGACATAGATCAATATCACTATATCAATACAGTTTTTCATTGGGCGATGACTGAAATTGAGAATAAATCTTTGAAGAAGTGGACTGTCGTAATTATTGCAAGCTGCCACTACCTAGTTTCAACATTGGGACATTTAGAACTTTTTTCGTTCAGCTAAATAAATACACTGTTGAAGATCAATTGTTTTTGTTAAAAGTGTTGCAAAACTTATTCTACAATGTGGAATAACTTTGAAAAATATAGTACATCCTGCAAAATTCAAATGCATTTATTTTGCTTGAGCATCACATTCATTTTCGCCACGGTCTGTTTCTCTTGCTAAGCAAATGGAAAGAACTGCATTATTGCACTCGTATGGTTGTGTGAGCTTCATAGTTAAACGATACGTTTCTCATAATTACACCGGTCAGCACATGTTTTTCACCAGAAATCTCAGTGATCATTTCCAAACGTATTTTTCTAGCTGATTCCAGATAAGTATGTAGTTTTTCTCTAGCACATCATATTTTTGAGATATAGCAGACCCCAAATTTCACAAAAACCAGTTGAAGCTCCACAATATCAATGAAATTGATGCAGTTAATATTTTGCATAATACGTCTTCAGTGATAAATAATATTTTTTCAGTGCATGAAGTGCAACAAGTAGAGTATTTACATAACTTGATAGCAACATTTTGTTTCGAGCAACTTTCAATTTTTTTCCTGATATGCTATGCATAGCTTGCATGTAAGTGGTTGAGTGCAAACTTTCTGGGAAAGAACAATACCCCTGATTAAGAAGATGGTGCTAATAATCCACGAAGAAATAAAGTGCTGAGTGATAATAAAAACCGGTGTGATGGCCCAGTGGTTAGGTTAGAGCGTCTGCCTCACAATCGGAAGGTCGATGGTTCGAGCCACGGCCGAGTAATACCAAAGACTTAAAATGGTACTCGCTGCCTTTCTCTTCTGGCGCTCGAAAAATGAGAAAGGAGTGGGGAAGTTAAACGCGCGGAGCTACCAGTGGACCAGCCCCCCGCTATAGCCTTCACTGCATTCGCAGACGCGTGGCCTAGGTCTATAGAAACGGAGATAGGCGCCGCCCTATGCGCCATTGGGCGTGGGAAGGACTGTGACTTTTTTTTTGATAATAAAAGTCAACTTCTTGCAAATCCATTTTGACTTTCTTCTGAGAATTCCAGGCAGTATATTATGAGCAATGTAAAAACTTTCCTTAAGACAAAAAGGCTATGGAAGCTCATTATTAAATATGTTGAAATAAATGCATGATTGCAAATCACTTCTGGATGCTGTATTGTGATAATCCCGACAAGACACTTAAGTGAAAATCACATGAATGACGAATCTAACTCACACAAATGTTACATTATAGTATGTGACACACTTCTATGGATTTAAATGAATTGTGCTAGAATTGAGTTCTCAAAATGAGTGTCCAGAATTCTGAATAGCAGCATGTATCGTTGCATTAGCAAATTTATTGAAAAGAAAATAGACGAAGCTCAAAATGAAGTCACCAAAGAAATAGAACATTCTACTATAGCATATGATATAAAAAATATTGATACTGTGTTGTTTATGATAAAAATGGTTGGAAAGGGTTCAAATAAAGTCCTTGAACCACAGTTGCATAGGAAAATCTTTCGTGAGCTGGTATTTTATTCAGCAAAAAGATATTTAAATCAAATAGCTAAATTTGCCTGTGATACTAATTTCAACTTGATGCTTCATATATGCTTGTTTTCGGTGAAATATGAGGCCATCAATACCTCAAAAATGTGACTGGAAAGAGAAAAACTAATTAAATATTTGAAATCAGCGCAAAAAACTAGCTAGAAAAGTATATTTAGATCTCAGATTATTAAGAAGAGTGAAAATTTGTCTACCAGCGTTATCAGATATCAGTCAACATGAACTATACCACTCTTGATAAATCAAGCATGTTATGAAAGGTGAACAATCAAGTTGAACATGTCTCCAAGCACTCGTGCTTTTTTAATCTATGCTCATTTAGCTAGCATGGTCTAAAGAGTTCTATTTAAAGTATATGGATCACGCCTGTTCTAATTAGAGAATTTCTATTGTCTAGGGCTCCGTTTACTCCACAAGTGGTGCGGATTGGCCTTCAGTCTAAAGACGTGTCCATAATACACAAACTAACCTAGGCTCGCCCCAGATTTCAACTAACCAAGGTTAGATTTTCCTAGTGTGGACACAACGAACCTAGGTTCGCCCCAGGTTAGTTTAGCCCAGTTTCGGAGGTGGGTTCAACCTAGGTTTGCCCCAGGTTAGTTGTGAAAATGTAGTGTGGACACAACCTGGGGCGGACCTAGGTTAGTTTTACACTTAAGGCATGCGCACTGGCGGCTTCAGTTATTTGATCATTACTTTTGAGTGAAAATTGTGCTTGTGTATACATACTTATTAATTTATATCAGCAGCGGCATAATGACGTACTGATTTCTATTCGAAAGCTCAATTCTTCTATATTCTTTCAACTACAGTATTGCAAGCTTTGTTATCATTGCGATTTTTAGAAAAATACTTGAACTACAAGTGTTAATACCGTACACGTTGTTCTTGGCCATGCTTGATTCAAATTTGCAACGAGGATTCAGAACGACATACCTCCTGTACGTGCGTAGATTCTCTTAACCTAGGTTCGCCCCAAGCTTCTGTCCGCACTGTAAATTAGGTAACTTCAGTGTGGACACAACCTTGGTTCTCCCTAGATTAAACTAACCTGGTGTAAACCTAGCTTAGTTTGTGCAGTGTGGACACGACATATACTCTTTTTTTTAATAAGAACCAGTGAAGTTGAGGCTCAGACTGGCTGTTCTTAATTTTCCCCAAATTTTCAGACTGAAATGTTCTTAATTTGTTCTTAACTTAGCAGCTTGTAGGCCATTTATGGATACATAGAAAGACAATATACAAAACAACATTGGATGTCTTGATTGATCAAGAGCCAACTGTAACAATTAAGATGATCTCTCTTGCATACTAATGTTTTTATTGGAAAATTTTAATAACAATTATAAACAGTTTCATGTCTATTTGTTAGTGGAAAGCTTCTCCATCACTTTCCAAAAATACATTTTACAACAAAGCTTGAGCCTTATTCTTAATTTGTTCTTAATTTTCTACCAAGTTTCAGGCTCGCATTCTTACAAAATAGTTCTCATAAAAGAAGAGCAATCTGCAGCAAAATTATTGCGATTCGCCATATCACTTTCAATCCTCTTAGCTAAAGGACCAATAGTGATCTGGACTACGTACAATTGGTATTTTTAGGTTCTGTCTACTCTGCTACGGATCATCTTTTGGTCCGAACCAAAAGTGATCCTTAACAGTGTAAACGAGATCTAATATAACAAGATGTCAAACTCATTGCTAGAAAGAATTTCTTCCTCAAGATTCACCACCAACATGCTCTCGTGCACATTAAATTGCTGCAATTCTATTTTCCACATAAAAAACACTGTACCCAGTGGAAATTTGTGGTAGATGAATGTTTAAAATGGAAAATTGAATCCAAGAGGAGAATTGAGGAAGCAAAATTGAAAGTATTATCCTACGCTTTTATCGCAGAGTAATTCTACTCGTAGTTCCTTAATATCCAAGTGTTATGAACACTTACATCATTGATTGCAGAGCAAAGACTCTGGGCCGAAAGTAAAATTCTTACCAGCAACTTTGCTTTACCATGGTTTCAAGTGTTCTCTTGTTTATTGTACAACAGAGTAGTTTACAAACCAAATGAGAGCTTCGAATTCTTTCAATTATACATACATCATTAATGGCTGCGTGCAGTTCCTTTGATAGTCCTCTCAAGTAGATATGTTTATATCTTAACCATTAAATATTCGCATTATTGTTTATTTACCTTGAGAATCCTTTTGTTGCGATACATTGCAACTCTACATTCAATAAGTAAAGCTTTTAAAGTCATGTGTGCATAGCAGGAATCGATTGTCATTCATCACACTTTGGCCAAATACTTTTCATGCAACAAGATTTTCAACTTTGAATGGTTCAAAACAGTTAATAGTAGCTTTTTCATTATTTTGTCTAGTCACGTAATGGAATAGATATAAGCCAAACTGATAATGTCCTGAATGCAGCAACACCTCTAAGTTTATTACAAGAAGGGGGACCGTAGGCCTAAACTACTAGAAGTGCAGCCAACTTAAACGTAAAGCTCTGAGATAGAAACGTGGTCGCTTACCATAAAACCAACTATCCAGATAGCCAACTGTTTGATTCACTATGCAAAAGGTCTCTCTAACCATCTAGCCAATTCAATATGTCACTAGACTACCCAACTAGAATTTTACTTATCAAACGTGATCGTAGTACTCAGAGTATCATGCTAAATTTCACCATCAGACAACTGGCTAGGCCGTCCCTATACTTGTTCTATATATGTGTATGTTTATGTTTATGTGTGCCTATAACTATATATA
>WIPJ01002268.1:343948-361777 GCA_018155075.1 Cassiopea andromeda | reverse complement strand
ATATATATTATATATATATATATCATTAAAAGACTAAATTGATGAAAATAGAAGCAATCAAGCAAACAAAACAAAAGCTACTCTGAAATCCCACAAAATTTTTATCCTTTCCTTTCAAATAGTACATTTATATGCATATAAACTTAATACGGCAAATTAAATGCTCAAAAAGTACAAAGGTTTCATTTCAAACAATTTTCTTTTCTTTCTATGATTTATCATAGTGTTCTTGACAATCTACACTCAATTAGTATAATCTGTTAGCTATATGGTTTTCTGGCCACAAAGAAAATGCATGTATAATTCATGCCCAAAAGAGAATTTGGATTTTGTATATAATGACTCCTATCATCTGTCTTCTCTTGAATAATCTCAAAGTTGAAACCTTCTGTGATAACTTTTCTCAAGTCCTCATAAGATAGGTCAATAGATGATTCACCAGGTACATCTGCAAAGTGGTACAGCAGTGGACCATTGTTTATCCAATATCCACCTGGTTTTAAAATATCAAAGATTTTCTCCACATATGCAATGATATTGTGAGCAGTATCAATGAAAAAACATGTGAGAATACTATCCCAGTAATCTTTCACAGTGTACACTTCCAGGAAATCTCCTGCTGCCATGGACAGATTTGCATTTGGAGGAAGCCCCCTTGGTTCTACATCAGGAAATTTTACTGGCTTGGTCTGATGATCTGATTGAAAAACATTGCAAAATTGGTGAATCCATGGGTAATAAACTATACAGTTCTTTTCTTGGATTTGATTTAGGATGAAATTTGAAGCAAATAGCATGTACAGACTGAACTCATTTCCTTGACAATTGAATCCTAATTTAGCAGTTTCATATACAAGTCTCCCAAGACCTGCTCCAGGAACCAAGACCTTAACATTTGGTCGGTCCTCCTTTGGAAGGTAGGTTTCCATGGCTTTTATTATTGGTCCATATGAGCTCTGTCTCTCAGCTGCACCTTCTTCTGCCCAATCTCTTACTATTTGAGTTAATGTTGTTACAACTTTACTTTGATCTTCAGGAGGTATAATAGGCAATGAGCCTTGGTGTTCAATACCTAGTAGACAACATTCAGATGATAATCAACATATAAGAAACTATAACAGTCACTTCGAAGAAATTCTAAGATGAAATGCTATGATAGAAACAATAAATGCTAAATGCTTATCAGTAGCATTGAAAGGCACTAAAATTTCACTTCTAAAAAATACTTCCCACCCAAGGCCCATTAAAATTTCTACTGATGGGTCAATAAATGGAATCCAGTAAAGTCAGGGAGGTAGAAGCATCATAAAAGTGTGAAGGGCACATGCATTGAGGGGCACCTTGGCTGGGTTTCTACAAGTGAGATTGAGCATTTTTTCTGGGGAGAAAAACACTTAATGAAATGACAAAACATTTCCCATGATGAAAAAGGATAACTATTGAGCCAGTCCCTAAATGCAGACCAGCTAGGAGGTCTGGGGGCGTACCCCTTCGGAAAATGTTGAAACTTAAATCTTCTGAAATTGTCGGGAATGTGTATTTTTTATTTAGTTGTGCATCTTCGAGTTTTCAAGTAGGGCCACCAAGGCACTTTGCCCTTATCTTTGAAAAGTGCTTCCTGTAGTAAGTCTGTAAGCTGCAATAAGACATAGTGTAGCTAAAAATTTTGTAAAATGGCATTTCTATTCAGCCAAGTGACTATTACTACTCTTCTTTATTAGCAATCACAAGAAAGCATATGACAATATCCGATTTGAATTAACACGACAGACCTGCAACTCCAAAATCCACGTTACGAAACATGCCGTCTGTAAAATTCACGATCAACGCTACTAATTTCTGGTTCTCGTCTATGCACGCTTTACTTTCCTTCAGTCTGTTTGCATAGTCGGGAACCAATTTTCTATGCCATAATGGAATATTTGCAAGGTCCTTTACACGTTTCTCCAGCTTTCGTATGGAGCATGATCTGTAGGCCAAGAAAGCGTATACGACTTTCATGAAATGCTCCCTCTCTAACCGTTCTTCTTCCTCTTCTAAATCGGCAGCAGAGGACGATTTTTCATTCTCATCGTTTGTGCATCCAATTGCTTCAGCCATGGCAGCTTTGAAGTCCAATAGAATCAGCAAACAGTTCCATGAAACAAGAAAAGAAACTTCGTTCAGAACATTAGGCAAAGCACCTTATTGGCTCTTAACAGAAAAGGGCCTAGCGACTAGTTTCGCGCCACAAGGCTTAAAGAAAACAATAGAAAAGGCAAATACTTTAAAGCCTCTCTCCACATGTTCCTTATAAATTTTGTTCCACTATCCACAAAAACAGAACTAGATTTAAGATAGACATTGACGTACAAGCAGCAGCAAAATTGACTGTGCACAGTCAACATGTGGAGAATACCCTTTAAAATGGTGGGGGCTCTAGCCTTCTTGACCCCGATTGCTTACAAATCTGACTACCCAGCATAAATTCGAATTGCTCTATAGATTGCAAACTCAATTTGCAACTTTAGTTAACATGAAACTCTTTGAAATTGCAGTGTACTGTTGCACATCTTGCGATAGCATCTGGACGTGCCTCGTTTTGAGGAATCTAAACGAAATCAGAGAAGGGCGAGAAGGAAACAAATTAAAACATGGAGGTTTTCCATTAGGTACGGTGTTCCAGTATCGTGATTGCCATCTCTAGGGATGATGATAGTGGCAGTGGAGGAATCTAACTTAATAGCACATCAAAAGTTCTAGAGCCTGAACAATGTCGAAATCATCAGAGAACTCTGTGAGTAATCATTCTTCAGGACATAAAGGATTTTTAACACTTCTCTAAAATGAGCTCATTTCAAGTTGCTCGCAATATACGTTTCTAAACATAAATGCCATATTTTTATATAAACTTACATATTAGTGAATTTTTTACCTTATTAACCGAAGAATGATTCAGTTTTACCGTTTTGTCAAGCAGTATGCTTTTTCATATAGTGGTGTCTGCAAATTGGCTTCCTGCAGCGATGGGAAAAAGGGGCATTTGACGAATAAATTGAGGAGAATTTTAAAGCCATTGAAAACGATAGCTTATGATTGTGTATTTTTCTCTTCTCTAGGTCGCATTATTAGTGTCAGTTATCAAGCAATTATCAAGGTAAAGTTCTGTTTCCTCAACAGAGACAAATGCCAGATTGGAAACTTTTAATTATGCTTGGGAGATTTGGTTATTGTCCTAGAAATTGCTTGATTACAAGAGGCTTGACTACTGTGGGTGAAAGTAATGAGAATTAATGACCATAAATAGTAGAAACTTGTCTTGCCAGAAGAATTTTGTGTAGCTGGAACATTCATTTTACAAGAATTGCTTGGCTATAACTGTAGCTAACAGCTGATGCACATGGGGCAAAATTCACCTGTGCAAGGCAAAAATTCGAACCTGGGATGATTGGGGCCTGATCCAGGATGCATTCCATGTAGACTGCATACTAAAGGTGCACCAGAGGATATCAGTTATGCTCGGAACACTTCTCTTGTGCAACACCATCCCATGCCAATTACCAAAGAAATCCCATTCCATCCAGTTTCACAAGTTAACTACTCAAGAATTGCACAGTGGCCAAAATTTTTGTATTGGTTCCCATGTGAAATGCCAAAAATAGAGCTTAGTGCACGCCAAAGGTCTTTGGTCCTAAGTGGACGAAATGCACTTTGGTGCCTGACCTAGCCTATAAAGTACCTTTAAAAGGAACTTCCTCAGTTTCTGGCCTAGCCACTCTGCCTCTGCTCTTCAACTATGTGCTACCATTCAATGCAAAGTATAGTACACAGCATGCCCTTTCCTTTCATTTTTACTTCTTTGATGAATGGATGAAATTTTCACCTTATAAATCTTTGTTTTAATATGAAGATACTTTTAGAACGAAGAACAAGCTAGATATGTAATCAATGTAAATAAAATATTATGTGCCACATAAACACAGAGAAGGAGTGCAGAATCCTCTCACAAGAGAGCAAATTTGAGTTAACAACCAGGATATTTCTAAACTCTTGAACAGGATTGCTCTGTGATAGCTGCTGACACCTCAAAATTCACTTGGACTCAATCCTCACACCTACAATTGTCCATCAGTGCTTTGGAACTAAGGCAGGCAGTGTTGAGAACCCCTTAACATAAGACATTTTGAAGTGATCTGAATTGTACGGCACCATGACTTCAATTTGGTGTCTGGTCTAGATCCTTAAAGCATTCACACCAATGAAGGGAAAGTGAAATTCAAAGTACTTTGAGCTCATTCTGGTTTTTCAAAGCGCTTTGAAATCTGAAAGTGGCATGCAAAGCACATTTGATGGGAAATGCTTACATTTCCCGAAACCTAACAATAAGGCTTTTGTACAATAGGAGGTAAGTGGATAGTGAAAACTTGTGAATACCTAGGTAGGTACTCATCGAAGTGCCCTAAAACGTCATTATGGAGAGAGAGCAAGTTGAAGGTTGTTGAAGTGAACTCACATTGCTGCGATTTACAAAATGCTTCAACTGCTTTCATGTGAAGGAGCTCTTAGTTTTAGAATCTGCATTGCTTCACACATAAGAAATCTGTCTTTTGTATTATCTGTTGAATTGGATACTCAATTATCTGGCAGAATCAAGTTGTGATTTTATTATCATTATCTTTTTTAGTGATAGCCTTCAGCAAAGAGAGTTCGAGCGAGTCCAACTTCAAGAGAACCTAAGGAAAGCAGATGAAACCCTGAGTGATTTAGTGGATGGTATGTTGTATGCATGCTGTGTGCAGGCCTTGTCATTTAGTGTGTGCAATTACATGTGCATGCATCCACACAGGCACTCATCAATTTGCACCTACAATTGATCTCACCCCCAAATAGGCATTCTGGAATGCTTTCTGTTGACTTCAAATTCCAGTTTTTTCATTTGGAAGCGCAGTGACCTTTAGCATATCCTCAGGCTTTACACCCTACCAAGTTGAGTGCAGTTGTTACTTGCTTCCATCTGTCAGGAGCAGCACTTAGTCTGATGATGAAGAATTGCTTTTATATTTGTCATTTAAACTAAGGCTGTTTGAATGAATTTATTTGATAAATGTTATCTTTACTGCACCATAGAATTCTTTTCTTTGTTTCTTAATTTGATCTGAGTGTGCATATAGAGATTCTCTTAGCATTGTGATTGCACAGGCAAAATCATATGCATGTGCTAATTACTGCATGCACAGTATTTTGCTTACAACACGGCCTGTGTATGTATGTTGTATGTTCATATGTTGTAGGCCTACATGTCTTGTGAGTTATTCAATGGATAACATGTTGTATGTATGTTGTATGTAAGTTAAGTGTTCTACCTGTAGAGGCAACCCTTTTGAAACAACTCCTCTTATTAGGAATTTGCTATTTAGCTTTGCATCTTATATGAATACTCTTCCATTTCCTAGAGCAGGGGTGTAAAAAGTGTGGCCTATGAGCATGATCTGGCCCACCAAGGGTTTTAAATGTGACCCTTAACCAATGTTGAATAGACTGAAACCATGTGATGCATTTCTTTTGCATGTAATAGGTGTCATTGAAGAGACTAGCCCCCCTAGTTTGTTTGCATTTTGTAATGTCTCATACAGGGAACATCCAAAGAGTTAAATATATTTTCAACTTCATAGCACCTGACTTTTGCACTTCTCTTGGACCTTGTCAACCTATCTGACGCACTTGACATCAGATTATGCCTCATGCAGCCCCTTTACCAAATAAGAATTATTGTTATCCTAGAAGGAACCATATTTTTGTGATCAAAGTACGAAGTAAATGCATGTTGCAAGTCTATACTAAGATTCTTCAATTATAGTTCCGCCAGTTTAATGTCCTGTTGTCTTGGAAAATTGCTTTTATTTGAAGATCAAATCATTTTGCCTAGGTCAGTGTAAGGTTACAACAGTTTCTTTCTTACTACATTTTCAATGCTTTGTTATTTATAGGTAATCAAGAAAGTTTGAAAAAGACTATTCAATCTTTTGCTGTTGTATCATCAAGAATCCAAGGTAGTCCAATATTTCCCTCAGATTTTACAACGCTTGCTGTTGCCGTTTGATTGAAAGGCTGGCATACTGACTGACTGGTTGTTATTGTTGTTTATTTTATTTTAAGTAGTCTGTTTTACCTAGCTTTTTCAGCTAATTTAGGCCTACTATGCATGACTCATCCAGGCATGGAACCTCTAGTTTAACAGCCCTTCCAAAGGATGGAAAGGTTGGCTTGGTGGTGGCAAGCTAGATGACTGAGTTATTTGATGATTGATTGATTGATTTAATTAAATAAGTAGCAGATCAAGAATCAATCAGCTTAACAATTAATGAACTAGTTTATTGGTTAAGTGATTGGTCCTATCAGTGATTGCTTGATAACAGGCATATGTTTATGGGGAGGGGAGTTTTGGGGTTTAGCACCCCAATTTTTTGCAAAACTACTGGAAAGTCATTTTGCAGGAGATTAGCACCCTGTTGATCAGAGTGCTTCCTTGACCTTTTCTTTTTGTCTTAGCCATTCAAGTTTTTGCAAAACACCCCTTTCCTCAGGAGATTTTCTAGACATATCACTGCCTGATACTGTATGTCATTTCATTTTTTTTGTATTTAAAGGATGCAGGACAAAAGTTGCAAGCTTGAGAGAGAAGCTATCAACATGCAAAACACTTCTGAATTGTAACAGAGATGATCTAAGAAAACACTGGCAAGAGGGACTAGAGTTTAGTGAAATTCTAAACCTGTTGGATAAAGTGCAAGTTTTTATACCTTTTTACCATGTTTGTCACTATATACTGTGTCTTATAAATTGTTTTATTTTTAACAGAATCTGCCCTTACAATTTTTTCATAAGAATGGTAGTTCTCATCCTTATAATGCTTGTAGAAGCGGATACTTTTGCACTTTGGTCTTCTGTATGTTGTTGGCATGGTAAAGCAATAGAAAGATTTTCTTTGAAAATTAGATGTTTGGAATATTAGAGTGTTAAGGACCATTTGCCCATTACTTATTGTCAGCTTTACTATTTCTGGGACCCTTCCTCCCTTTATTGCAGCGTTTCTCAAATAGTGGGGCGCCCCCAAAGGGGGCATTATGCAATGTTTGAGGGGGCGCATATGACCTTGGGGAACGGGTATGCATATACAATTTTTATAGAGTATTGTCTTATTTATAGCGAGTGGAGGGTGCAAGATACTTTTTCTTTCCAAGAGGGGCCTTGCAAAAAGTACTTGAGAAGCACTGCTTTATTGTAATGTGCCATAGCGCAACCCTCAACCAGAACTACAAAATGCTGAAACAACCCTCCAACCCTATTAGAAGTATCACGTGATGGTTAAGTGACCCAATGGGCTTTACGGGCACAAACCCTCTCGGAAAGTTTCGCGAGGAGAAAAATTCGCGAAATTTTGAAATAAACCTTCGCGAAGTCTGACTGTTTTGCAAATTTTGCGGTTAACACTTTCGCGATAAAAACTATCGCGATCGAGAAAAAATTTAACTTTTGCGTGACAAAGCTTTTGCGACAGAAGAAAAATGTGGGAATAGAAAGTAATTACATAAATTTTCAATTCTGTTAGTGTCAAAATGCAATACTGTGTAAATAATTTCCTATTCAATTAAATCGTTGCTGGCAATAGAAAATTTTAGTTGGGCCATTGTAGCCTTCTAAAGGATTGTATATTCGTTCTTTTGAAGGGGATCCTTGAATAATAGCATTTAAGGATCCAAAAGAAATTTATCAAACGATAAGATGAGTAAGGTATTTATTGAAAGAAGAAAAATTTCAAGGAAAGAAATTTCACGAATAGAAAATTTTCTGTAATTTCGCGACAAAACCTATCCTGAATTATGAATTTGGACTAATCAAAGGCAGAAGCTTTTGTGAAAAAGCTGGATAAAAAATGGCCAAATTTGTAAAGCTTTCTGTCCTTAAAGAATATTTGATGCTGTCAATACTCTTCAGTCTATTGTAGTGTTTTTTTACTATATTTTTTCTATAATCATGCCAGAAATACATATAGAAGGGAATGCACTTCATTTTCAGTGACAAAGCAATTGCTGTTCCAGATCAACTGGATAGGTTCATGGCTAGAAAGCATTACCTACATGCAGCAAAACTTCTTGTAAAAACAGGTAATTATGACACATGTTGTGATCACTGCTTGTCTCAGGGGTGGCACCACAAATTTTCCGACGAGGGTTCTTAACTGTGGTTACCTGGGCACTATTCATTCATTTAAGGTGACAATTACGGCAGCCGTAACTTGTCAATCAACGATTTCCAACCCTTTCTATTTTCAGATGTCCTTTTCAAACTACCAGGGCACTATCAATGCCAGAAATCTCCGAAAGAATAGTTTTTATACTTCCAACAAGGGGGCTAGCATGTTCCGACGGGGGCTATAGCCCCATGACCCTCTCCTATTGCCACCCATAGTTTCTCTTAGCTGTTGATATATACCAGTGGTCTTCAAACGGAGTCCTCCGGAACCCTAGGGTTCCGCCAGCACAGTCCAGGGGCTCTGCCAGAAGTTAATACAAATGCTACGATCGAGAATTTATTTTAACTCTCCTGTGCAGATATGTAAACAGGGGTTCCTCGAGCCACTGGAATGCATCCTTGCGGTTCCGTTCCACCAAAAAGGTTGAAAACCATTGATGTGTACTGCATTTCCTAGAAAATATGCCACAGCCTACTCTTTGGGGTCATTCGCCCGTTACGTAGCGCTAAATTCACCGTTTTTGAGACCCCCTCCCCTGGTCGTGACGCTCTGTATTAAAGCTCTCCATATGAAGTAAACAATAGCGTAGCAGCTGAAGGTACCCTTCCTCCCCCTAGAGGCATTGCGTAACTGTGGAATGACCTATTATTCCCAAATATCATATTTTGGAATCAAGTCATACAGAAAATTGATAAAATAAGATAGACAGGAAATGTAATGATTATACAAATTTAAAAAGAAAAGAAAATTAGATAAACAAATGACATGCAGGGAATTATTTGATGGAAGAGCTCTCTCAATAGTTCAACTAATCGTGGAGAGAGTCCCCTATCCAAAGATGTTAAGATATTTGTGGGTAGTTATAATAGCGGGTAGATCACTTTTGATACGGATCAGAAAGTAATCCGTAGCAGCGTAACCGGACCTTAGGTTGAGTTCAAATGTTTGTTTCCAAAACACTTATAGTTACATTCCTTGATATCAAAGATAAGGAAATTGTTGCCAGACCCATAGAAAGTAGGTTCTTGAAGTATTTTGGTACCACCTAAAACGAAAAGTTTTTATAGCACAATTGCCCTCATAGGCCGATTTCCTTGGGTGATATTTTGCACCGTTGACAGTTTTTTTCAGGCAAAAGTCTGTTAAGTTTACAGCATTCTGCAAAGTCTTGTTATCAAAATCTGGTTATCGTCATGGATTGCTCGTATAAACTGAATGGTTTCCTATCAGCATCTTAATTTTCTTGGGGTTTCATTCTTGTTTATGTGTGTTGCTTGCCGTTTTAGTGTCAATAACAGAGACCACTCTTTCACATGTTGATGCACTGAGGGATTTGCGAATCGACCTTCATTCTAGAACGATGGTAGGTTATCTAGCGTAGCTGGTAGGTTTTAGTTTCATGCAGATTTAGGCTTTAGAATTGTGAATTTATCTGAAAAAGGCAACCTCCTTCTTTACAAGCCTGCTAGGTTTTCGAGATCATTATGGAATTATAAAATATGTAGACAAGTTCATTATGGCACTTGCCAGAATTCACTTCTCCAAATTCACAAATTTCAGATAGTACTTTTGATGGTCCCATCTTTTCATTCATCTGTAAATAGCAATAAAATGCTTTGAAATAACAAGGTAAAGCTCGGGGTTCGCTTTGTGGAATGATCACTGTGAAGACTTCTCTTTTCTTTGGGATTTCATGTTAGTAATTGCATTTGTAATCATCTTGTATTTTTTTGTATTTGTATAGCTGTTATTTTTGTACGTAATGGTTGCAGGGTTACAATGAATTTCCTTACTCCCTGCATTACCCTATTGTAAAGTTTTGTTGTTCGTAGTGTTTTGTAATTTTTAAACTGCATTTATATAGAAAACGAAAATCCGTAGTAAGTAAACCATTTGGAGTTTTGGAATTTCCTCCTAGTAAATTCGCTATGCAGACTGTTGTGGGTTGTGATACATCTTCTATCATTAGATTTTGCTCCTTAGATTTCTATTTAGGGAGCTGTCATTTTTAATGGTGGGAGAATTTTTGGGATTAATTGAAAGGTTTGGGTGCCCCATTCATTATATTCAATAATATGTGACCCCCATTTTCAAATGCTGGAAAAATTTCATAACCCAGCAATATTTCTATTTGTGTCATTCAATTTGGATCTAAAGCTTAAAAGTGCCAAAAATGCAATCTGAATATGAAGGAAAGGAAAATGGAAAAGTAGAAGGGAACCAAAGAAACAAAGAACACTAATTGATTATTTCAAATAACTTTTTACTCACAAATATTTTATTTTGAAAAGGAAATCATTTTTATACATATATTTGTAGAAAAAATAAACATTATGCACTTAGCATGTAAATAATATTTATGGTGGAAATTTTTTCAAAATTATGCAACCCCATTATGAATTGGTAAAACAGATTTGGCAGCCCCATAAAGCAAGGCTAATAAATTTGATACCCCTCCAACAATTCTTCCATCCCTGTACCCAGTGTTAAAGATGACAGCTCCCTTATGATACAGGATTCTTATCTGCATTTTATTTTCCCCTTTTTTATTTAAAAATTCATGCAAAACTTTTAAATGTGACTTTTTAGAAAATGCATGAGATCTTAATTGAAGAGCTTAACAAACAGATGTATTCAGATACAGGAAAATCCCAAATGCAAAAGCAGTCAATAGGTATGTCGCTTGGAGAACTTCACATATGAAAGCGCTCTCGTATGCCTTGGTTGGTTATTGTTGTAATGTATGCAAAGCATATGTTAACATAAATTAGTAGACACGTGTGTTGAATTCAAAGAGCTAGAATCAAAGGAATAATTATCTGTTGTATTTCTCTCCTATTTGACAATTGCTGAAATGAAGGGATTACTGTGAGTGTAATAATCAGGGTTTGGTTGTCTCCATAGACTGACTCCTTGTTTGCGTTATCTAATAGCAAATCCATCGGCAAGGCTAGGATTGTATAGGGTGTAATAACAAACCCAGTTTGCAAACAAAAAACGACCTCAAAACGAGGCAAAGATATAAGATGAGTTTAAATGGCCGTATCATTAAATGAGGAGACCAATGGTGCTATATTCCAAATAGAAACGCCTGGAACATAGCGTGAAAGCTATAAAATATTCTATTCCACTGCAAGTAACTCTGTAGTACCTTAAAACCTTTTTGATTTGCTAACAGACTTGCATATATCCTAAATATTGCAGCATGTGGTACTACCCTCCACTGCACAACTCCCTCTTTGCTATGCCCTAGAAAACATTCATCAGATATATTTCACTCTCTGTTTTTTTTCCACTTTCCATTTCATGATAGTGCTGTTTATTTTAAACCATGGAACTAGGTAAACAGTGAAGAGCATGGCGGTTGTTATGGCGTAACTGTTGCTAAGAGAATTCCAATTTGACGTAGCAAGCCTAGTTGAATACAAATTTTTTTTAAGAAAGCAGTTTGTAAGAAAGTAGTACTTAGCTGCTCAAAAAGTTAAGAAAGTTCAGTACTTGATTTTTGAGACTTTTTAGTGTCTATATATTTAAAATTCGCTCTATCTTTGTACAAAATGCCATGTATGTGATGTTGGCTACCCCCTAACAGTTTAACTGCTGTTATTTACTAAGATTTATCATAATTTCAGGTTTGCATGGAGCTTTCCACTTTCCTCAATTGTGCATGAACAAAACATTGGAGCTAAAAATTTTGCTAAGACAGTCTTAAGAAAGTTTTGATACTGGAATCATGAAAAAGTTGAGAAAGTTGTAGTAGTGGGCCAAAAAACGTTCTCATAAAAAACGTGTACAACGATAACAATTTTGATTTAGGCCATTCAGTGAACAACAACAAGCATTCTGAATCAATTGTCAAGCTCTTTCATCAGTGCAATGGGAAAGAGACAAGAGCTTAAGTTTGTGGGGGGAAATTAACAAATAATAAGTTGATAATCCTTAAATGTAGCTAGTTGTAGTATTGTAAAAAAGAATGTGTTATATTCTGTTATTCACTATCCGTAACTGATAGACCATGTAGCAAGGCATTAAATTAACTATACTTAAGTGGTTTCTTTTTATTTGTTTATTTTGTAGATGCCTCACCAATGCTGTTAGTCCCAGGAATAAAATTGCACACAAGATCATCATCTCGTGAGTGTAGTTGACTATTCTTTACTCTTTAGTCCTATTCTTTCCATGTTCTGGTGAAGTTCATCCTATTGCTTGAAATCCTTTGTGAATGGTCGTTAAGAATGATTAGTATGGGTTCATTAGTTTAGTACGTACGCACAAAGGGGGAGGGGCTCAGGCAAAAGCGTACGCCATGCTTACAAGGCGTACACAAAAGGACCTTTTTGCATGTATTTTGTAATATTTTCATATCAAGGTTACGGGGGGTCGTAGCATGCGTACATGTGCGTACAATGGGGGAGAGGGGGTCAAATTTTTTTCATTTTGGTGCGTACGTGCTAATTGAAAAACCCCTATCTAGTTTCATATGCAGGGTTTGACAGTTTGGAGTTGAGACAGAAAGACGTTTTTGATTTGGTAGACTATGTCTCTTTCTCTGTTAACTGGCATTGATTCACATGAGACCATAGACAGTCATACTGGTGGGTTTAGGGGATGCAACACCCCCAATACTTCCCTCCCTTCGGTGAATCCTGCAATATTTTCGTACTATGTAGTAGAATTTGCAATGTTTTCTTATCATTCAGTAAATTCTGCACTTTTTTGTACGATTCGATAAATTCTGCTATAGCGGGCTGGCAGGGGGGTCGGGCTCCGGGCCACCTAGCAAAGCGTTGTGAAAGTGCGCTGGAGAAGGAAAAGGAGCGCTGAAGTCGATAAACAGTACTATAAATAGCCATAACCGAAAGAGGAATGGCACTAAGCAGATACCAGCTAGACAGGGAAATGGAGTTAGATGTGAAGCCATTTCAAGAGCAGCTGCAATAAGAGTTTTATAGCTATATTTCGTCGTGTCTCATGCTATTTTTCAACATTACTTGTAACTTTCCCTGTAATTAGGATACCGAGCTGCAGTGCCAAGTAAATTCACCATGCAGAGTACTCAGTAATGGAGAGCCCCTGGTCCCATAATCGATCTTGTATCTGGCAAAACAGATATGACAAACTTTTTTACATTTCTGTTTATTGTTGAATAGAACTGGGAAATCTCTATGAATGTAAAATGAAATTTATCCGGCTTCTTGAAAAGAAATTTATTTACAAATATGAATTCCAAAACCTGGCAGTGACGCACTGATGAATACAAAAGAAGTATTTTTCACGAAAATTCTAAAGATGAGGAGGCATCAGCTGAGACAGGGTGAAGTGTATTGAACCACCAAATTCAAAAAAAATTCAGAGGAGGACATTTATTCCTTCTTAAACTAGAGATCAATCATGAGCATAATGCTTGTCCTACATGCTAAAAGGGCGTTTTCCGACATTCTAGAGGGTGTGAGCTCACAAACTTTTTCACTCGCTCCCCTCGCGTGTTCGATACCTCTATCCTTCTGTGGATGATACCCTTAAGTTATAGTCTTTACAATTGTGCATGCAGTTAGAAAGAAAAGTAGTATTTAACTTCAACTAGAATATTTCCATTTGCTTTCTGGTGCACAACATGCTGTTTCTCATCCCTCCAAGAAAGAACCAACGGCTGCCACTGTTCGAACCATTCAGTAAACTTTAAAACTTAGACTTCCTGCACCCCCTCCTCTCAATATTCATCTCTAAGTCTGTGTCTGCTTGAGATGAGATTTTTTGCTTCTAGCAATGCCGTTCTACCTTTGAAGATGAATGATGAAAATAAATACATTCTATTCTGCAAAAGGGCGTTTTCCGACGTTCTAAGGGGCGTTACTTAAAATAAAATATTCTTGGGGCAAGCCCCCATGACCCATTTTCCAATATGGTACCTGTGGAAAAAAGGAAAATGCATTTTGATTTATTGCCGGAAATATTTTACATGTAAAAGCATTCAGCTTTTTGCTGGATTTCTACATCTGTGCCCCCTCAGTGCAGCTGGTTACATTATTTTTTTGGTACCTTCTCATTAGGGTTAGGGAAAATATGGTCTTTTTGCATCCTGCGTCAGGGAGGAAAGCATTAGTTTTACCCAGAAAGCCTGGGAAAGTCTGGGAATTATATTCTTGTAAACGCGTATGAACCCTGCATGTGTTGTGTAGCAAGCACCCTGGTTTTCCAACAACGGAAACAAAATTTAAAGTAAAACGCAGAATAGAATATGGATGGGTGAAAGCAAAAAATCACCTGGCAGCCCTGGAAAATTTGACAGAAAATCCCCTGAAAATCCCTGGAAAAATATTTCATTATGCTGTTGGCCACCCTGTATGCGAACCATTTCTGTCTATCATAGGGAGTGATGTTTACCCTTTTACCCTTTTCTAACCATCTTGGCTATGGTACTGTTGGCAGCAGCATCTAGATAGGAATAAATCAATTCCCGTTGTTTTGTTGATAATTCAAAAAATATTTACACTCAATAGCTTCAATGAAAAAACTAGTACGTAGACAGTGGTGTCACCAATTCAGTGCCAGGACCCACAAGCCATGTCGGCAGAGCTTTCATCAGAAGGTGGCTACCAGCGATTTATCACCGGCTAATTCTGCCTAAACTGTCATCTACTTTGACTTAAAATGACGTAGAAAAGTGCAGATAATGGATGGCTTTCCATGGGACACAGCCGCCTCTATTCATGATCAGCCACTTACTCTAAATATTAGAGAGTTTACGCAACACGACGCGTCTACTCATGACGAGCCAAAGGAGTCTAGAAACCAGCGCGATATTCAGATTCGCGCCAAAGCTTGCGAGAGGATGGCATGACCACGCTCGTTTCTAAACTTCTTTGGTTCGTCGTCGGCAGGCGCGTCGTGTTGCGTACTCTCTATTATTGGAAGCTCTTCGCTGGAGAAAAATATCAAGTCTTTTGGAGGGCTTACTAGATGCATGTATTTATCTATGCCTACAAGCTTCAGCATTTTTACGTTCCCTCTCAGGAAAGTTCTGACAACACCTCTTTTTATGTATGCTCTTTAAAGCTGGTGATCAATGCATCCTTTTTAGGGTCATTAAAGCCAGAATCTATTTCAGATATTCAAACTGAAAAGTTCAACGAGGTAAGGGCTTTGAAGAATTTTCCTGAATTCTAGCTAATGAGGGTCTGGGGAGGCGATCTGAAATGTCATGAAATTACATTGCTAGTTTCTAGCTTAATTTAAATTTTAAATGCATATTTAATTACTTTTGTTTCAAATATTTCTGTAGTTCTTGATATGAAGGAATGATCACATATTTTTTTCGAAATGAGAGAGTTCAGTCCAGTTTATCTTCAATTGAAAATTCCACTACATGCAAATGTTGTAAAGGAACTGCAAGATAATATGAAACAAAAAATTGCAATAAGGAAATACAAACTAGCAAAATAAAAACTTAGTAAGAACATTTATTTGTCTTCAGGGAATTTCTTAAGGGGAAGCTCTCTCAGTAGGTAAACCAATCGAGGAGAGAGCCCCCCTTGGTTAAAAACAAAGTTTTGAACCTTGATAATAATTAAGATGGATAGCTTGTATTGTTGTATTGTATAGCTTGTAAGTTTTGAACCTTGATAATAATTAAGATTCCATTCACCAAAGATTGGTTCCTAATGGTTGCTATTTTATTGGTTACTTAGTCAGTAGAGTTTTAATTTGTATTGTTCATTCTTACAAGAAAAGATGGATAGCTTGTATTGTATATAACTTTTAGTCTACGCAAGATATAAAAATTGCTCCTTTTGGAAATGTGAATTGAAGCCTTCTGAACATGCCTGCAAAATATTTTTTAATTATTCGAAACTCTGTGTTATCAGTTTTTTCGCAAAGAAAGTACACTTTTTACCACCAAAACACGCTTCTCAATGCTGTTCGTACGAATTCTCGCAACAGTATTGGCACGAATCCTTCGATGGTGATTCCTTTGTTAGCCAATGAAGATTTGACGCCTATGCTTGTTCATTGTAAATTCAAAATCCTCGCATCTTGTCAATTAAATTCTCTTCAGGTTGTAGAGGATCTACAGGCAAATCCAGAAGACAACGTTCCTCTTTTTATCAATGTGATTGTGGAGGCGCTTGAGGTGTTGGGTAAAGTTCCTGAAGCCGTTGAATCGCTAAAATGTAGAATCAAACGTGAAATCGCATTGGCCATTCATCGTGCAACAGATCTGGTCGCGAACAGGTATACTACATGGGTAGTCCGTGCCTCAATAGCCTATGTGGTCCATGTTATTCGCTTCCTATTCAGTGTTTTACTTGCTTATAGATTCAAGCATATACTTTCATCAGTGTTTCTAGTTATGCTGATGGATGCCTTTGAATGCAACAAATGCAGCAAGGGATACCGGAGAGGGTTGGCAGAGGGAAGCAAGCGCCCCTCCGGCCTTATATTTAAAGGAGCAAGGGGAGCAAAAGTGCCCTTTCGAATTGTAATAGCTTGCTTTTCGAACGTTAATATCGTACAGCGGAGATCAACTGAGCTATTTAGATAAGCAACATATGATTAGAAAAGAGACGTATTTACTGTATGTGGTTTAAACAAATATAGCTTCCGCTAAGGAATAGAACGTAGATGCCTCCAAAGAGGTGTCTCGGGGTCGAAAATTTTCTCGGCGTGCTTTTATCGCCTATGGTAGTCGGCATCCTTTGTTCCTGTTGGCCCTCCTTGCCTTATTATCATTCAGGCATCCCTGAGTACAGTAAGTTCTCGCACATAAGAACCTTCATTTATTAAGAGCCTACAGCCTGGCATTTTCTTGTTTGATCTCAAACAACAAGAAACTTTTACTCTGATATTTTAGCTGGGGCCTTATTAATGGTTCAGTTTTTATTAACTGAGAAATAACTCGGCCATGGTTTTGAAAGGCAGTCTCACATCTATGTCTTTGACCACAAGGGTTTGGGCGGTTACCTATACTGCCATAGTATTGCAATGCCAATTATTCTCTGTTGTTGGTATTTGTGTTGGAACCTTTGCTAAGAGCCAGCACCCTGAGTACTGGAACTATCTCACCAGAGACGAAACTTGAGGGGTGTATGGAGGGGTAAGTCATCCCCAACCTTGAAAATCGGGTTTTTACTGTCCATTGTCGTCTCCATTTGCAGTACCTGAAGTACATTATTACAATTCTCTTCACTTAGGAAGTTTACAGGATGCTCGATTTGGCTTATTTCATCGTAAGAAATATGACATAGCCTCTCTTTACTGGGCCAATTCTCTCTGTAAGAAATACTGTAAATTGAATGAACCCCCGATTATATCTACTTATGTAAATTTTGATATTGTAGGTTTTAGAGGACTGTAAATGTTCCCACCCAGACCACGAGGGTAGTCTTTTCCGAACCTAGAGTCTAAGAGAGGAGTCTTTGTGAACCTAGAGTCTAAAAAGGGAGTTTTATGCGAGCCCAAGGTCTAAGGAGTTGTACAAACCTAAGAGTGAGAGCTGTATTAAGAATTACAAGCCTTCAACATAAACGTGGAATTGGAAGATAAATATAGTCCTCTACTTGTACATAGTGTTAATGGATATATATATATATATATAT
>WIPJ01002268.1:313472-343668 GCA_018155075.1 Cassiopea andromeda | reverse complement strand
TATATATACATTTATATATACATATATATATATATATATATATCGTTGTTTTGTTTTTGGTTATATTTTTAAAGAGATATGAGCCTTGGAAAACATAAAAGAAACTGAATGAGAGCCTGCAGATCTACTCAGATCAATTAATCAGAGCAGTTGTTCGTTTTTGGCTAAAAATAAGCGCACCTTTTTCAACATTCTTGAAACATAGTCCTATCGTTCCGTTGCAATCGTCAAAATTCGCTCAGATTTTTTAAGTTTGGCGTTTTTGAACGCAGTTCAGACATTAGGCTAGGCCTCCTCAGTTAGCACTGTGCGCACCACTCGTAGCGCATTTGGTGCGCAGCAATTGCACTCAAAAATATGAAATAGGGAAAGAATTATGTATCTAACTTCTGAAAATACTAACTGGGAGGGTTTTCATGAGCTCCAAACTTTAACATCTATGACACCACGCTTGCGTTTTCCTTAACTTTGGAGATCAATGCACATCAGGAAGCAAGTATAGCTTTTGAAGCAATGTATCTCCAGCCCTAATTGAAAGTCATATGCGGTATGCTGATGTAATCTGGGGTAGTCTATCAAACTCAAAAATAGAGTCTCTTCAACGTCTCCAAGATAGAACTGTTTCTATGATTCATATGTCCAGGATAAAAGACAACTGGACACCCAAATTTCTAGCAGTTGAACTGCTTATTACATTTGATCGTACCGTTATGGCTTATAAGATGTTTAACAAGCTATGTCCTTAAAATCTATGGAGCAAGTACCACCTAAGGTCCCATTACTCCAGATACAATACACAATTCTGCAAAATATCCAGATTCCTAAGTATAATCTAGAGCATGCAAAGAAAGGATTTTCATACTCAGCTCTTAAAACCTGAAATGGAATTCACTTAAGCATTAGGGAGTTTCCCACGCTATGTCATTTCAAAAAACAGTTGAAAATATATTTGATGAGCTGAAAATAAATCAAACACGACCTCCTGGAAGAACAGCCTTAGGTTTATTGTAGTTTTTCTTTTTATTGTTGGACTAGACTATTATGCTACACATACACTATTATGATGTATTGTTTAGTTTATTTCGACATAGCTGAAAGGTTATTCGTGTAAAATATGTTAATATGAATATGGACTATGGCATCCAATTGGATTGTTGCTTGTTTAGTGTATTTTCCGTTGCTCCAACGTTAATCTTTATGATAAGAGGTTTCAAAGTTTTTAATTTTTCTAGAGTTTTGGAAAAGGGTGCTGCTGTCACTTTTGAGGTTCGTTATTTACTAAAACCGTTTACTTATTTCATAGTTTATAGATGTATATGCATGTGTAGATATATATATATATTTATATATATAATGTATATATAATGTGTATATATATATATATATATATATATATATATATGTTTATGTATATGTATGTCTGTGTTTGCATTTTAATATCTATATTGTGTAAACATTTACTACATTGGTTAACTGATATTAGCATTTCTTGTGTTACTTGTTTTTATATTTTGTAGAGCTTTGGTTTATTTATTATAGTTTTTATATATTGTTGCTTTTTTATTCAATTTTACTCATTCTTATCTTGAAAGGAATTAGCAAAGCGAGAAAACCCTTCATTGCTGATCGAGCTCCTAGATGTCTGCTTCAATAAATTTAGAGCCATAGCTAGAAATCATCAAATAGTGATTGATGCTGTTCAAAGAGTGAAGGTATCCAGATTTCATTTCATGATCGAATGATTTGAGTGATCATGTGTGCTTATCAGTGTTCGCACGGCTTTTAGAAAGTTTTGAAAAGTTATCGAACTTGATAATTCCATTTTTCAGGTCCTGGAAAGTTTTAGAAAAGAGAAGTTTTTCAATTTGGCAATGGAAAATTGGTTTATTTTTGTTTTGGAAATTTCTAAAATAGCCTAAAATGGATATAAGTGTCGTATTAAGCACCGTATGCGCAATTTTTGTTCATTTTACCATCTATAATGTGAACCATAATCCACCAAAAATCATAAATATACCATTGAAAATAGCGTTCTTCTCTATTTTTGTGGGGTTTCAAAATTCGAATTTTTATGGGTTTTTTTGGAGATCTAGCATGTCCTTCCATTCCTAATTACTGCTGTCTTATGGCATCTGATGTGAGATGAATTTTTTTCACTTTATTGTGAATATGTTAAATTGTAGGCACAATATACAGTTGGGACCAGATGACTCAATGTCCTTTCCCGCTATATATGGTGCAGACAATATACATTGTAGTTGTAGTTTGAACCTTTTTCTTTGTGATATAAAAAAGACAAAAATGCTAGCGAAAATGTTTCTCATGGTTTTGGATATTTTATAATTTGGCTTTGGAAAAGTTTTGGAAAAGTTTTGTAAATATGCTTAGAGCAGTTTATACGATCCCTGCAGTTATTAGTTTTAGGTACTTTCCATCAGTGTTGATCATGGAGTGCGCGTCCAGGCCTCGATAAATCCTGGGAGCCTGGGAACCTGATTCCCAGGCACATTTTGTAGCCGCTAGGCATCAGCTGGAACATTTTGAAATACATTTTGATATAAGTCTAATTACTAAAGAAAATTTTAGATTTGAAAGTATTTTTCTTTTAAATGCCTTCTAATTCCTTCTTCCAGAAATCACAAATACAAAGCTAACATTGACTTTCTTCATTCACAGAATATTCACATTTAGTCAACTTTACGTTGTTTTTCTGCTCATTTGTTTCATGTTATGTTGTCTGCGAATAGTACTAGATTTAGATCTGAAGTCGAAATCCAGAAATTTATGCACTTGGGGTAAAGTCATGGATTAATTGACGAAAAAATGTGTTCCATTTAGCTCGTACCCAGCTGTTAGGTTTAATTAAACATGGATGGTGCTGGGTACGAAGTTTGATGTTGGAATTCATTAATTTGATAATATTTAACCTTTTGCTTTTAACTACACAGTAACACTAGTCTGCAACAATACAGTAACACTAGCCTGAAGGGGTTCTTTACTTTCAAGAAGCAGTCCTTGCAAATTTATCAATGGTTAACTGTAAAATCATACATCATATTTTTGAAAACTCTTGTAATGTATGTCAGACACATTTTTCCACAACCTAGGGTTCCCAGGCACATAAATACTTTTGTCTAGGCCTGTGCGCGTCTCTGTCTTCTTAATTTGAATCCAATGTTATGTTAAGATTTACTCGGTATTCACCTTTACTACATCGGGCAGTGAGAAGACATTATGATCCCCTCTTGTCATTAACTGTACGTTAAGTAATTGTAGGAGCTATGATCTTTTATAGGGCAGAGATAACTAGACGTCATTGTTTGCTTATATTACCTACATAGTCTTGCCTTTTGTTTAAAATTACTTCAATCAAAAAAATTACTTGAATATTCAATTTCATTTTTATAGGGTAGACGGAGAGAGAAAGATGTGGGTGCTGAGTTGCCTGATTTCGTTGTCTATCACCTAGAGGCTGGGAAGGAGGATGATGCCTCAAACATCGCTGATACATCAGGTAGATGATCAAGCACGGTGCAACTAGAGGAGTGGGTTGGGGGCTCCGCTTTTTGCCAGCCAATGACGTTGAAAAGACAAATATTCTAAATATAACAATATCATTAGCTTACTAGCCTGCCCACTGTTTATTCAGCCTCCCCCACTTTTTATTTGGTGCCGTCGTGCCGGATGATTCTCTCTTCTAGAAAAATTTTTTCTAAGACACCGAGTCGAAAGTTGAGACTCAAGCTAAGCGATTCAATTTCTTTTAATTGTACATTTGAATGAAGTTCCTGTCGATGAAAATCTGACGATGTTAAAAAACATGGTTACATTCATGTTATATTTGCCTATTTTTTTCATGCATGAGGTTCGATTTTTCAGCCTTTTCAGCCTCACAATTAATCACTTTCGCTTCGCAACACATTGACTTGATTTTGCTTCTTGTTTCAGAAATTCAAATGTACACTAAAGAGGAAGTCTGGTCAGAAATCGAATTTTCTGTAAGGATTTTTTTGTAACCTATAGTTGTATTATGTGTTATGGAGGCAACGTTTTTGTGGTTTCCAGGTACCCAATAGAACGCTGTGTACGGAACACCAGTTAATTGCTCCTGTTCGGTGACGTTTAGAAGGATAAAAAGAGCAATTAGTCTGAAAGTGGATTTGTCAAAATGGATTTAGCTGTTTTTTAGATTTAATCGAATCTATTTATAGAGTGACCACGTCTGAAAACAATAGTTCTTTTCTTGGCTCCTTTGTGAATAGATATGAATTACCGCCTACATTCAAACTTAACGTGAACTGCTATAGTGGTCAGAGCGCTGTCTTGGGCTTCTTCTCTACAACATCTATATGGACGACTTGCTTTTTTCATTAAGCAATTCTGAAGCATTTCTTTGATTATCAACATCAAAAGCTGACAGCGGTATTGTTGTTTCTCGGCAGTGGCAGTTTTTCATGAAAAATCAGGGGGCAAAGCTGCTGAAAGTTTTTGGTTTTAATGTATATGAGAATCAATGAAGATAAATGTCATCTATTAATGTTTGGTGCTAGAAGTAAAGATTCTGTTTTGGTTCAAATTGGCAGTTCCACCATTACTAATAGTATTAAAGAACAATTGTTGGGAGTTATTCTAGACAGCAGTCTTACATTTGAACATCATGTAAGCAATCTGTTTCAAATGGTTAGCGAAAAATTCCATACTTAATCACGTATGTCACACTATATAGATTAATGATACTGAAGACATCATTCAGAAATAGCTTATTTCAGTACTACCTCTTGATGTGGATGTTCCACTGTAGGAAACTAAAACTAAAATTTGTGAACTGTATGAACGGGTCCTTAGAATATGTACAGAAATCAAGAATAGATCATTGGAGATCTTTTAAGACTTGACAATAGTGCCTCTCTTCAGCTGAAGAACTTACAGGTGTTACTGATTGGAATTTTCAAAACAGAACATGGTTTAAATCTTTTATCTAATAAGTAAGATATTCTATCCACATATCAGCCATTTCAACTTCAGAAATGATCGCACCTTTACTTTACCGAGAGTGAGATCAGTTGCGCATGCTTCAGTAACCGTTCAATTTAGGGGTCAACAGTTATGGTGTACACTTCCATTATCAATTGGGTAGTCGACTAACTTAGCTGAATTCGAAGTCTGGATCGTAAATAGATGCTATTGCGAGTATAGGTTCTGCATTTATTTCATCCCATTTTTAGGCAATTTATGAGTTTTAGAACTTCTATTATTGTATCATGAATTATTTTGCTGTTATTTCCTATCCCATGTAATTTAAATTTATGCATTTATGGCTATCCTGTAAATCTGTCTTTTTATGCTAACTTGGTCCTTTTAACTTAGAGTCCACTATTATTTTTTATGCTTTCTGTTTTTCAGATTTCTGCATTTTGCTATAGATTTTGAGTATTGTATATACATTTCAAATTTTTTCCTTTTCTTAAGTAGATTGCAGAGCTACCTATTATACAATACCTTAATATAGTGAGGTGTATCCCTACATATTTTATTACCGCGAGGTTTCAAAACGTTAGGCTTCTTCTGCTATGCAGGGATCCTATTTTCCCTTTACCTCTTACTCAAACAACTATATTTTGCATTGCTATGCTGTTGCAGTTCAATAGCCAATACCATAAAACATGTTTCCTCAATGAATTTCACTCATTTCCTCGAAATTTTCCTCCAACAATGTTGTATACAGTGTTGCTCATTGTAACCGGCCTAATGGACCTAAGTATGCAAACACTGAAAAGACAACAATGGACAGAGGTTTCATAGTGAAGCAATGTTTATAATGCTAAATTCAGCATAGAAACACGTTTAGAACATGGTTTGACCATAGAAAACACGTATTTCCAATGATTGTAACTGTTTGCACACTATTGTCACTTAATTACTGTTATTCCGTAACAGGCCAATACCGTAAATCCTCGAATAAGCGCCGTGGGGCCTTATTTATTTTTTGGATTTTTGCATGGGGGCTTATTTAAAGGGGAGCTAATTCGAGGAGACTTATTTGAGGGGGGCTTAAGCATCTGTTAGTTTGTCATATTCCAGTTGAAAATGTTGTACCAATAGCTGCAAATACTAACAAAAGGGTGTTTTCTAAGGGTTTTTTCTGGTAGTTGGTTGAATTCCATTTGAAAATGTTCTACCAATAAGCTACTTTTTGATGGTGCAATACAAACAATAAGGTGATTTCTAAGGGACATGAGATTTTTCGTTGATTATTGACTGCTTTTTCATTCGTATCTCTAAAAAGCACTAATAACGTCTCAAATAGCTACGGCCACATGCTTGGGTGGGGGCTTATTAACAATTTGTTGCTCCAGGGTGGGGGCTCTATTGAGAGGGGGCAATTCGAGGATTTACGGTAGTCCTGACCTTTCAATCATCATAGTTTAAAATCTTTCCTACGCCAATGGCGTATAGAGCGGCGCTTTTCTCCGTAACAAGTACACCGAGGCCACACGTCTATTGATGCAGAGAGAGCTGCAGCTGTGGGCTGCCCACTGCGGCTCAATCATCCGACCACAATGTTTAAACCACGAGTCAGTTTATCAAGGGCTTAATTTTATGGTGTATAACGTGAAATATTGGCATAGATTTATTGTTGTGATTTCATTGCTCCTCGCTGGGGTCACATGTCAGGGAAGAACCAATAAAGCGTCGGCATCTGACTTAACGATTGAATTAGTATCTGGCCACATGTTACTGGAATAATGTTTCTGATGGCTCATCAAATTAAATCAAGTCTTGTTCCAAGTCTTAAAATATCAGCTAGGTAACACCTTAAGCCAACAAGTCTTGACAGTATTTTATGTTAAACCAGTTTGTTTCTTAATTAAGCTGTGTATCGGGAAGATAAAACCTCTCAAGAATGATGATTATATGAGATAACGTCTCCTTTTCATGGATTTGCGAATGTCTTCCATAACAAAACTGGAAATTTCGAGAAGTTATGGGTACTGAAAATGTTTGGCTGTTAGGCGAGTGTCTTAAGTCGATTCTCCACACTCATATTTCGATTAGGGAGGTACATAACATATGCAATGATTGTGAATAAAGTTATTCTTTTTTATAAGAATAAAGTTTAGAAGAATTTTTACGGCTCAGAATCGCTGAAATTTAAGAATAATCAGAGAATAATGTAAGGCTCAAGCTGCGTCAAGATGTGGGACTGTTGTATGTTCGAGTTTTAATACTGCTTGTAGATTAATTTTTGCACAATCGATAGAATCTTTATTATTCTGTTCTAATTTCGTTTCACTTTATGCTGAAGTAGTAAGAAATCAACAGAGATTTGAATATATTTCCTTGATTTTCAAACGAATTTCCACCTTTCGTACTTAAGATTAACTTAAGAATATCAAAGCTCAGCAACAGTTTAGGTATTTTATTGGAAAGAAAAATGTAGCCTAGAATGCAACCTGGAATATATTCATTATCAAATTGTAATCAACTGTTTTGTTTAGAGTGGATTGTTCCTTCTCATACTCCAGTTCTCAAACACTCTGAGGCGCATTTTTATTTTTTGGATTTTTGCATGAGGGCTTAATCGAGGAGAGCAGTAGCGTGGCCACGGGGGATATGGGGGTCAAATGCCCCCTCACTTTTGTCAAGATGGTGCTTGGGATTTCCTTAAAACCGATTAGAAAATAGATGGGAGAGGAGGTAGTAGCAAATCTTCAGAGAGGGAGAAGGCGTGGCCAAACATTTTCATTTATACCCCCCATTTTTATAACCCTTGCCACACCCCTGGGGGAGAGGGTTGGAAAATTATTCTTACAGTTGGCCATGTTCCAGTTACAATTTTTCTACCAAGACAATCCGCAACACAATTCGTATACGTAATAGAAAAAAAACCAGGGTTCAACCCAATTTGGCGTTTGCACTATAATTTGAGACAATTAGCCTGGATATTGCCCAGGTTTAGCCTACTTCTGGAAATGCTTCAGCTGAACCTTGGTTCAGCCCGGGTTCAACCCAGGTTAGTTGCATGTACACTACATTAGAATTTTTCAAAGTAGGTTGAACCTTGATTTGAACCCAGGTTAGCTTTCGTAGTGTAAAAAGGGGGTACAAAGTGCCAACAGATACTCAAATAGGTCGAGTCACAGTGGGAGCTTATTTGAATAGAGCTTGTTAAAAAAAGCTTGGAAGTCACTGGAAGTGAGGGAGTATTCATGGGGTCAGTTCGAAAATTTACAAACGATTGCAAACTGAGTCAATCTGAGAACTGTATTATTGCATCTTTGAATAACACAATTGACCAATGGCAGTTCTATGGGAGGCCAGGGGGAGCCACGGCCCCCCAGAAATTTTCTTGGCCCCTTTGTTGGCCCCCACTTTTCTAAAAAGGTATAAAATTTTGAATTTGAATATATTGTTTAGTACAAATACCTGCGAATTAGGAAGATGTAAAGGAATGAATGTGATACTTCTAGACTGTTACTGAACTTTATCTTATAAAAAACGTCTCTCTTGTTTTCTTTGTGTCTTTTGGCTTTGAATGCAAGCAACAACATAGAGCAAATTTCTAAGTGTTAATGGAGATCTTACATTTGTATTTTAAGATACGTTGTGGTCCTGTACTCTTGTTTCTCTGTCACTTTGCCTGCTCACCTTCATTTTTGCTCTTTCATTTACATAGCTTACTCGTGTATAAAGGACCAATCTCTGTGCTTAAAAAGGATGTTTTCTTAAGCTATAAAGGATGTGGTCAAAAGAGTTTTCTTCTACCTTACGCTTAGGGGAAATGGCCCCCCGGATTTTTCCTACTAGAATCGCCCCTGCAAATTACATTGCACTTCAAGCTAATGATGACGTTTTAGTCCAAGAATTCTACTGCTAATACAGTCCTCCTTTTGTAGCATTTTCTCAAATAATGCACTACTCAGTAGCTGTTAACTTTTTTATTTGTTATTGGATTTGATGTTTAAAATAAAGCAAACTTAAGCACACTTTGCACCTGATAGTCTAAGCCTTTTGTAAAATATTTATTTTTCTACGCAAGCAGTGCTTGTAATTGATTGTCAAATTCCTAGTTCCCATTCTATTTAAGCTTTTACTTCGAATTTCGCAAAAGATTGCCTCTTCGCAGAATATTTGCTTTTTGCTACGAAGCTTCCCTTTGTCTTTGCTCTGTCCTTAGCTACTGTCTGGCATGTCCTAGCCTCGCAGTTATTTCCTCGCAGTCATCGCCTTGCAGTCATTGCTTCAGAATCATTGTTCCCCCTTCCCCCCAGTCATTGCTTTCCATTCTTCCCTTCTCACATCTTGTTTTTTAGTACTTGGGCCTAAGTTATTATGGATTCCACTACGAATGCAACTACAATCTTAACTCATATGACAACATTTCATGATAGAAAAGCCCCGCTAGAATTACCTCGCAGCTACCAGTTGTGCTACTGCGCATACCTGGCGCACATTCTAGCAAGGGAAGCATTGATAACGTTTAAAACAACTGGAAAAGAGTAGCTACAAATTGGAGTTCTTTTGTGTGACTATGCCGCTATTCCATCTTGAAATCTGTCAGTCATAACTGACTTAAAGCTCCTATGGGTTTAACAATCTCACTACATCAAGACCATTCCCAAATCAATTCACCAGCTTACAGTCGTTGGACACTGTTGCCCCATTATGTTTTGTAGATAAAAGCCTCGTATCTAATCCAATCTGATTATCTTGCAAAGACGGTAATGAGGACGAGATTAGTTGGTTATTGTTGTTTCGCACGTGTTCCTGTCTACATCCTCCGCGTCGCTTCTGTATTTTCATTCTTCTTGCAGACATTGCAAGCCAATATTTAATGGAGCAAAAGTAGCTAGAAGTCTAATGTTAACCCCAAATATTTCTTCAATATGATCATTTTGAGAGATTTTTTCAGCTATAGCAATTTTCTTAATCAAATATTCTACCTTTTTCTTCGCAGATTCAAGTTTTATTGGGGTATTACCTAGACATTCAGAGTCGCGTCACTCGTCAACAATCCCTTTCTTCATTTCCAAACACAGAGAGGTGCGTGCTTTGTCCAGTTTCTGTCTGAACCTCATTTTGTTCTATGAATCAAGAATTTCAGCCTCCTTTGAATATTAGTACGACGACAAAAAGATAACATTAAGCTTTTCTTGTTTAGATCAAGTTACTCGACAATTCCATAATATTCAACAATTCCATACGATTTGACTCACTCCTATTTGACAACTTTATGATACGTTTTGACCCAACGTTGGGCCATCTTCAGTTAGAAATTCAGGTCCGACGATTATCGTATATAGGAGTAAAATGGTCAAATGTTAAATTAAGAAGTGCAGAACCGCACATGTAAAATAATGCGGTAAAAAACCAACGAAAATCAACAAAAGGATTTCAAAAAAGTGCCTAAAAAGAACGATGGGAAAGGAAGATAATAGAGCCATACTAGTAAGAAATAAAGATGCAAGCAAAGAATAAAAGTAAGATCACATATAGCCCCCTTACTATACCCCCTGAGCCCCCTTCCACGACAGACCTGCTCCTGAAGCTATCATGTAGGGGAACAATATTGTCTGATTTGATTTTCAATACACATTTTTATAAGAAACTTCTTTAGCCCAGTACTGAAGCTTTATCAACTTTTCACGATTACAGTATCAATACTTTTTTATAGCTTTCCTAGCAAACATTTTTGAGTTTCAACGTTTGAGACATGCACATTGGTGGAAAGTGAAAAGCTCCATGCACACCTGAAATGATGATAAATCTTAGTAAATAATAGAAGATAAGTGTTAGAGGGTATCCGACACGACATATGTGATATTTTATACGCAGATAAATCGAATTTTTGACTTCATATATGCACTTGCAAACTTTCTTAGGTTTCACAAATCCATTACTGAACTTTCTTAACGTTTTGAGCTGCCGAGTATTATTTTCTTATAAACCATTTGCTTAAAAAACGAACGTGTATTCTGTAAGATTGAATTGCTATCTAGGGTGGGTGTTTCGATATTTATTACGGAGGGAGGGGCGACGACAGCTTTTTGAATGTTGCACGTGAGGTCATGAAGTAGTGTATCTGCCCAGTCTCTTTAATAATATGTCTGCAACGACGAAAAGAACGTTTAATAATTCCGTTTGAGCCTAAGGCCCCCATGGTTAAAAGCTATGGGACTACAATGTGGACTCACTGCCTAATGACTGCAAATCAGCTAATACTTTTACATCGCTTAAGATGAAGCTGAAGGCCATGCTTGCATAGTTCCAATGAACTAGGTTATATAATACTATAGGATATATTTTTAGTCGATTTTTGTCATTATTAACTTAGTAAGTTTTGCAATGAGTTTTGTACATGGCCCCCTGTAGAACTGGCCTGCTCTCAGCAGCAACCATAAATGTCTTTTTTATAAGACAATCATTATTTTGCTTGAGCCTCAATTTTCTTAACTTTTCTCGAAATTGAGCATGAGATTTTCTTACATTTTTCTTAACTTATACTGAAATAAACTGGCTAAAATGACTTACACTTTCGTTACTGATATTGTATACTTGAATTTGAATTCCATCTTTGACATTTGAATGCAATAACGACCAAATACCGATTTTTGGCCTATAAAAGCACTTAATTTTGGAAGTTGAGCCTCGTGATTTTCTTACGATTTTCTTAAGATTTTGACGATTTGAGCCCCATTTTCTTATAAACTTTTTTCTTATAAAAAGAAATGTGTATATCGAGATTAGAAATGAAGTAAAATGTATTTGCTGATAGGGCAAGTATTATTGAAGGCGAGTCCCCCCTGTAAAGTTGATTTGCAAAGCAATGGTACCCGAGCTAATGAAAACTTATATCTGTATCGATGTAGAGAAATAAACGCAGAGAAATTCCTGTGTAATTTTCTCAATTTCTCTTCATACCTTTATTCGATTGGGTGGGCGCTTGGGGTGAGGGGTTGTATTACTGCTAATATAAGACTAAGTTATAAATCTTTGTTGATTTATCTAGGAATTGACACCTGACGACTAGGCCAGATTTTAGGTAGCAGCTTATTAAAGTACCTGAATCTGCTTTTCTCTCATAGGAAAATACTGTTGTTGTTTAGGATTTGACTCTTAGTGCTTGAGGAAGATTGTAAAGTGTCATATCATTTAGTATTTTGTATTCTGCGTAGCTTACAAAGGCTCGCTGATAAATGAGGCCAATATATTCACATTCTATTCTCAGGCATAGCATGATGCAAGTATCTTCCGTCTTGCATGAGTTGGCATGGTAAAAGTAAATAAGGTGTATGTTGGTTATATACGTACAAGCTTCCAAGTTTGTTACAGTGAATGTTGTTAGAGAGCATAAATAGAGATATTGATTTATAGATAGGAGAGAGTTGCTCAGTGTGTAATGGCAGGGACGTAAGTCACCTCGCCGAACCGAGTAATAAAGATATTTATGATTTATCCCCAGTTTACGAATTTTTTATCGTAGGAAAGTTGTTGAGTTTTTATCAAAGTTTTGAGTATTAGACGTACTCTTATTCCAGACACTGGATATGCCAATGGATTTCATTTCATTAGGCAACTATTTTATATGAATGATGCTCTCAAATTCCAGAGAAGCGTAGAAATATTTTAGCAAGTTACCTGGACATTCGTAGATGCCTCTCTGTGTTGGGTGTGAATTTGCTGTACTTATCTTTTCAGCGAGTTGGGCTCTTTTTTCGTAAGCAAGAAAAAAGCGAAATCTTCAAAGGTATAATTTTATGTTTTCAATTATGTTTTCTTTATTGTTTTTAATGTTATAGTTTTTATAAATAAAATATAAGACTCTTGCAGTAAATAGTATCAACTACTTCTTCAAAATTCAAATCTTTTTTTTGCAGTACCCATTGTTTAGGTTTGAAGGCTCTTCATCTGCCATTGCCATGAGCAGTTATTTGAAAGATCAGGGACAAGACCTCGTTTCCTCAGTAAGTTTTATAAAACTTTCGTAGGTTTGATACACCGTGGTAATACCCTTCGTTTGGCTTCACTTTTTTGTCATCAACAATGATCACAAGAATAGGTCCAGTTGAAGATCTTAATTAATTGATTGTGTTTTGTAATTGATTATTGATTGAAGCTATTTACAATGGAATAAACGCGGCTCTGTGAATAATTATCACATCTCTGTCCAATTCAACTAATGTCTCTACCCCAACGCTACTCAGAATATGCAACGCATGCATACTAACAAGGAGTGTATGCTGAAAAGGCGCAACGGAAGTGCCCGAAACCAGAGCCCAGTGCCCATTTTAGTCCTCCGCTGCGACCCTTCACAACAACCTACATAGAGTTTACAAGAACCATTTTTACTAGCAAAGCTACTGTTTAGTATTTTGTTATTACCTGATTTCCTTCTTTCTACAGCTCACAATACCCTTTGCATCATAGAATTAACTGTAAGCTTTGAAATAAAGTTAAACAATAATGCTCATCAAAGGAATATGAGTATCGCTAATGATGTATATGAGTATCATCTAATGAGTATCGCTCCATTCTTACAGATCTTGCCAAAGACTACAATAAAATAGAACTTGTTAACCTCTGCATTAGCAGTCTTGGTACATCTACTAGCTCCTCTGACTCATTTTTTCAGATGTGCATTGAAAGAGTCATTGAAAATCATGATGTTAGGCTCATATCCAAGTTATCGACAATAATTGTTTGTACAGCTTGCCATATATTTTGCATGAGGAACAAAGCATTTTGTGACCCGGAGCTCATAAACTATTAATATCTTCACACTTTTCGTTTTCTCTTCGTTATTATTTTTATATCTATTAATGTAATTTTTAGAATGTATTTTATTAGTTACGATTGTAAGTCAGCCAAGTGCAAATTGCTTTATAGTGAAATTTTATATTTGTATAGTTTAAGATATGTTCATGAAGAGTCTGAAAAAAATGTTTCTTCGTTTTAAAATGGTTAAGGAGGGTATTCCTTCAGCCGTAACTTGTTTTCAAAGTGGCCCCTTTGTAGATACAAAGTGCAATAAATAGAATTTTGAAAACCTAATTACAATTTTACTCAAGGAGAAAACAACTTTGACTTTCTTTATTTCTCTCTAAATTCTCTTTGTTCTTCGGTAACCTCCTCAGTGATAATTTGTGAGAATTAACCCAGACGGGCAACTAGGAATGTTCGAGGACAGGGGCTCAATTCACGAAAAATGGCACATTAAAAGTTTTTACATAAGATATGGCCTTTGAATACTGTTTTGTAGATTGATAAGTGGAGGAAATACTGTGAGAGGATTACTGATATCGTTACTCTGAAGGGAAGTGATTCCTATTGCCATTTCTTATGACGGTAACGAAAGGAAAAAGGGCAGAGCGAAGCCCCGGGAAAATTTTGGGACTACGCTGCCTTTTCCATGTTAAGGAAACACCCTTTTTGAATAGATAGGGCACTATAAAATGGCACTTTCGTTCTTTTGCTGAAAAGGGCAGGGGTCTACACCCCCATTACCCCTCCCCTAGTCGCGCACCTGTGGCCTCTTTTCACTGAGGAGATTTCCAAAGTCAGACGAGAATTTTGAGAGAAATAAAGAAAGGGGAGAAGTGTTAGTAAGTATGGTTCTTATAGACTCAATGTACAGTATTTAGTACACTACCTAAAACCAATCTATGCTATAGCACACGAGATCTTATATCATTGGCTAAAAATGCCAGTGACTGAGAACGTGATTAAATGAGAACGTGATTAAATGAGAACGTGATTAAATGAGAACGTGATTAAATGAGAACGTAATGATGGTGATGACGAATGATGCTAAGTGATGATGATGATCATCATCATCATCATCATCATGATGCTGCTGATGATGATGATGATGATGATGATGATTAATGTTGATGATGCTGATGATGATGGTGATAATGATGTTGGTGATTGTGATAATAATGATGGTGATGATTGATGATGATGATGATGATGATGATGAGGATGATGCTGAAGATGATGGTGATAATGATGTTGGTGATTATGATAGTAATAATGGTGATGATAATGATGGTGATGATGATAATCATGATGATGATAGCGATGATGATGATGGTGATGATGATGATGATGAGGGTGATTGTGATTATGATGATGACTGTGATGGACATTGTCTTGCTGTAGGATAATACTATCAAGCAATCATGAGTTTTCTGTCATTTTTTAGATCCCTGATGATCCTTATGCTGAATCCCTGTTGTCAAGCAAACCACAGCTGTTATGCAAGCCAACTGCTTCGAATATAACAGGTTAATTGTTACCTTGCTTCATTTTTGAATTTTTCGTTAGTTTTCAGTGTAGAAGTACAATTCCTTGAGTAATTTTCTTGAGTCATTCATTGAGTATGAAATCATTTTCATTATGTTTCCGTATTCTTGTAAAATTTGGAGTTCTTATGATTTTTATAAATATTGAAGGTGAATATAAACATTTATTATATTTATGCATATAAATAAATAAGTAAATATATATATATATATATAATATGTATATGTATATTTATATGTGTATTTATATATATGCTGTGTTCAATATTTGCTTACCTTCTTATAAATAACAGTTGCGTCATAATATTTTCCAGTTCTCTTCATTCCTGTTGTAACATTAATTGGGGAAGTAGAGAAAATGACGTCTCCAAAGTTAGGGTAAGTTTTAAGTTATTTCATGGATCTATGTTGTACAATAATTGATTCTTTTTGGCTGCACCGCTTTGTTTGAAAAAAGGGCTTCTAGTTTTGACTACCAAGCCATGAGGGAAGGATTTGAATTATTTATTTGTCACTATGTCAAGCTATTAGAGTTGTTGGCATGTTGAAACATGGCTATACAACAGGAAGTGCCACCTAACCAGGGAATATCAGGGAATTTTATGTTTGATCAAGGAAATTCATAGAAAAGAGAGAGATTGTTCAGAAAATCAGGAAAAGTCAGGGAAGCTTTAGTTTCATGTTGCTTTGTTTCAGAGCAATAACATTCTTCATACTCAATCACACATCCAATTGAGTGTGGCAGTCACCAAATTTTACCCTTTTGTATATTATTATGTTCTGCGCAGTCCTTATGAAGCATAGCTTAATATTTTATGCAACCAAATATTGAAATGGCCAAAAATGTGGTCAAAGCTCTTCAAAATGCTATACATGTCCAAAGAACTGATAAAATCCTGATTAAGGGTTATAAGAGTATCATGGGAAATCAGCGAGAAATGAGTTGGATTTCACTGGAAATATCATCATGGAAAATCAGGGAAAGATGAGTAGGATTTCACTGGAAATATCATCATGGAAAATCAGGGAAAGATGAGTAGGATTTCACTGGAAACATCATCATGGAAAATCAGGGAAAGATGAGTAGGATTTCACTGGAAATATCATCATGGAAAATCAGGGAAAGATGAGTAGGATTTCACTGGAAATATCAGGGAAAATCAGGGAAAATGATTAGGATTTCGCTGGAAGTATCAGGGAAAATCAGGGAATTTTCTCCTGAAATACTAGTGGCAACCCTGTGCAATTCTATTTTGGGGGTGGGTGCTTACATTGGTGTTGTAGGTCTAGAACACATTTTTGAAATAAATGCATAATTTTCATGTAGGGATACGTATTGGGTTGTTTACATAATAGTTCTTAATGTCAATGGTTAAAAGTGAATTATTATTTGGTAGGATCCAGGGAGCGTTGTACCATTTTGTTACAGACTTCGTAAAAAAGGAATTTCTACACCAGATTTCGTACGCCGTAACTGAGAAAACAGCTGGAGCTACTCGTGGTACGTACATGATTGTCGGTGGAAAATTGTGTACAATCTCTGCCAAAAGTTCTTGGGACGCCGATAAATTAATGCATGTTATCTGATAAAATAATTTTTTTGTCTATGTCAAACGATTGAAACCCCTTCCCTTTATAAACAATGTGTAATTAAGCGTTCATTTGCCAGAGAAGTGTCTACAAGCATAGGGCCTCCTTCTGTACCTGTCAACACTGTACAAAGCGCAACATTGTTTTGAGAGGGTGAGGGGATGCTACTCAACCAGCAACAGAAATAGTGCAAGTGTTCCAAAACTCTTGGTAGAGATTGTAGATTTTGCTGAAGGAGCCAGATTCATGTTTTTATTTGATATTTCCTATGTTCCTGTTTGAGATGTATTTTATATTCGGAATGGACATAGTGATAGGATGGGAGCATTTATTCACCACATTACCAGTGCTTTTATTACTTCACCAAATGTAAATCACCATCTTGCTCATTATGAAAAACGAAGTAAAACGAAAAGAAATTGAGCCGTAAACTTCAAAGAATTTTCACCCGACTAATCCAGCGTTTGATAATGTCCATTATGACACCAGCAATAATTATTGTAACCAATGGACAGCGTTCATTGGGGCGCTACCATATTCTTTGAGGTTCATAGCCCTCTTTCTCGTTCCTTTTATTGCACGTTTTTTTATAAGAAAAAAGTTTATAAGAAAATGAGGCTCAAATCGTCAAAATATTAAGAAAATCGTAAGAAAATCACGAGGCTCAATTTCCAACATTAAGCGTTTTTATAGGCCAAAATCGGTATTTCGTCGTTATTGCATTCAAAATGATAAAGATGGAATTCAAATTCAAGTATACAATATTATATACGAAAGTGTATACCAGTCTAGCCAGTTTATTTCAGTAAAAGTTAAGAAAAATGTAAGAAAATCTCATGCTCAATTTTGGGAAAAGTTAAGAAAATTGAGGCTCAAGCAAAATAATGATTTTCTTATAAAAAAAACGTGTATTGCACCTACGTCTTTCTTCAAATACTCTAATTTTCACTTGTTAAGTAGCAATCGGTAATTAGCCTTAGTTATTGGTTGTTTTTAGGGCTTGATGCTTTGTTATTTAGTTAGATAATCAAACAGGCAGTTATCCAAGCAGCTGCACGCTTTTTTTCTTGAAGGTCTAGATGCTTTGAAAAATTTGATCGATCCCGCCACTCAGAACATCCTACGAACAGATCGTCCACTCCTAAAGGTTTGTTGCACTCTTTTTATTCGGATTGTTGCTGAAAAGGTTGAAAACAAGAATATTGATGATATTGTAAATTGGTTGGTGTAATTCAGGGGCGATTTCTAAATAATCTATCAAGGGGAGCTGTAAATGCAATGTCAGAAAGTGGGTGTGGACCATTTGCAGCCACACTCATGTATTTAGAAATGGAGACGCGATGGTTTAGTCTAATTATGATATAATATAGCTAACATCTACAAAGATCTCGACAGCCATTTAACAGTGAAGAAATTCATCATAGCAATGCAATAAAAAACATTGGAAGCAAAGTCAATACTTGTTTAAAAGCAAGATTGATGCAAAACTAAAAAAACTTCATGGGGGCTGAGCCCCAAAACAAACAAGAATTTTAACTAGGGGGCTCCACCCCCTAAGCCCACCGAGAAATCACCTCTGGTGTAATTTGTCTTTTTTGATATCCAAAGTGCTTTTTGGCTTTCTCTGCATCAAAGCGAATTTGGCCATCGCTTGAGATTTTTGATAATTATTAACTTTTTTCATTTCGGAGGCTGTGGAGAAAAGAGATTTAAGTCTACAATTTTTAAGCTTGCTTCAACTTATTTTTATGTGAACTCAATATATGAAATTATTTAAGTGACCAGGTTGCATTGACATTTTCTGTGCTTTTTTTCTACGTCGCTTCCTCTTCTCTTCTAAGGCTACCATAGCAATCATAAACGTAGTTGAAGAACTTTCTACCATGATGAACCAATTGCCTCTCTATACAAATGAGTTCTTGGAAATGATCCTGCAAATACTCGGGGGATATCTGCTCTCATGCAAAGAAGCGTATAAAGGTGACATTGTTATTGTAGAACATTTCATTCAAATTTTAGTATAATGCAAGTTTTTATACCAAATTTTTGCATTTTCAAGATCTGAACTTGATTTCTTACATATGATAGATGCATAGAGTGCGTATCGCTTAAGGCAACTTTAGAAATGTATTGATGAAATTGATCCCAGATATTGGCAATTACAAGTTTTTTCTCGAGACATAAATAACAGAATATGATTTCTTTGGTCTGATTGCAGATTATGAACTCGCAGCAATAATACTTTTAATGTGTAGAAGACTCATGATTTTACGTAATTTTGAATAGTCTGTCATTTTTACAACAGGACTGGTTCTTCGAGAGGAAGCTGAAAAGCCGTCACGGATATTTAGCGCATCGTGGGTGAGAGACGATGACATTTGCAGATATTTGAAGTCTCTACCAAGTTGGCTGAATCTCCAGGAAGAGCGAGCTAAAGGGAAGAAGTTGGTATGGTCTACAGTTGTGATCTAGAAGCATCATTAGTGATTGGAAGATTTTATCTAGTTTACCTTAGAGTCTGTTTCTTATGAGTAAGAATATCCGAGGGAAGCATTTGAAGTGTTTTTCGTGCCTGTTGGGGAGCATTTGAAATATCTTTGTACCTGTTGTTGGGGGGGGGGGAATTTGAAACCTGTTTTTGTGATTAAAAATATCTTGGGAAGCATTTAAAACTTTTTTTGTACCCGTTGGGTGTTGTTGTTGTAAAATCTTATTTTCTATTGTCCTATGCCCTTACTTTCTCACTTCAAACTTCTCGCTTTTTGCCCCTTCTTTCTTATAAATACTCCGCTCTCATCTGTTTTGTACTCTCTTTCGATTTGAACTCTCTTTGCACAATACTTTATACATTAGAATAGCAAACGTAACATTGGGGGGGAATTTAGAACGTTTTTCGTACCTGTTGGTGGGGAGCGGGGGCATTTTGAAACATTTTCCATGAATTTGCTCCTTTCATTTCTGATCTTAGACTGATGATGAAGATATTGAAGCAATACGATTTCGAAATGCACAGGTAATATACAAGTTATTATTCTTTCTTTAACTTCATTACATATAAAACTTCAACACATTGGACTTCAATACTTATGAAAACATTAACTGCATATTATTTAGTGTTTGCTCTCAAGTACCAAATAAACGCCCCCCCGCTTATTAATCTTTCGACTTTTTACAACCCCCCGGACCTTATTACAGGCTGTCCACTGAGGTAAAGCTGAAATTCCAGCCAAAGTTTCAGAAAAAGCGACCTTTTCCAGTCTTTTGGGTAGAAAAGCACACTGTTTTCCAGCCATATCATGAATTTTAATATGAAATTTCAGCCATTGGAAATGCTGACTAACTATTTTCACAAAGTATTGAATGGCCTTAAAATTTCAATCAATTGGAATTTCCTGTATAAATTCAGTGTCTTCCGATAAACCACCCCTGGAGGGCAAGGATCTACCAACCACCACTGACAAAGAACATAGGGAAAACTTCCAATCCTGGGTCGACTTGGTGAAAAATGGCCTGTCCCATATGATATTGAACAATCTTTTCTTCTTCAATCCTATTGCTCGATAAGATCATTTTTTCATCTAATAGTGGTGTTAATTGTTATAAGATCTACAAATAAAATTCCAGTTTTACCAGCCAAACTAAGAGGAAAGCCTATGATTTTGCAGCTTTTCCAGCCAGATTCTGAAAAAGGCTCATTTTCCAGTTTTCCGGCATTACCAGCTTTTCCAGCCTGAGTGGACACCCTGTATTAGGACCCCAATTGACTTTTTTAAGCCCCTCTTTTAATTTCTTTCTTTGTTAGTACTATTCACTCCCAATAGTTAAGGCAAAATAGAGTCGTTCTGTATACATTTTAGCTCTATGCTTTTTGAAAGCCTGTTTTTGTTCCTTCCATCGTTTTCTAATAATTTAAAACCATTTCTCAAATTCCGACCCCCCCCCGTTTATTAAATTTTAGAATTTTTTCCAACCCCCTGTCTATTAGGACCCCCGTTTATTTGGCATTTGAGAGTGTTCATGGTGTTTAGCATTTCTTTTGCAAAGCAACATAACCCCACGTAGGCGGACTCTAAATCAACTCGTTGATAGTTGGAATGCTTGCATTTATGTTTTGATCAACAATTGTGTGAGTAATTTATCTGAACAATGCCCTAAACTCCCTCATGGAGCCATGAAAGCTGTTTATAGTTATTGCATGTGATAATCTCTTTTGCAGCAAACGGACAAGCTGCTTGGGACTTTGAAGAAAGGAGCGATAGAAAAAGGTGAAGTAATTTTGGATATTGGAGATTTGAAGTCTTTGGTTAATCTGCAAGAGAGTATAGTAAGTAATGAATGTATGTTTCTTGTACAAAGTTGAGAATATTCAATAAATTTCCTTGATTTGTGTTACATATTTTCTCCCATGGAGATTTTAAATTGACTGGCGATGAGTGGTCATCCCAAACTCAATGCAGTTTCGCTTAATTCCCTACGTGTTTGATGGTAGGCCCCCCTTCATTAGAGTTGCACTTACAAAGATATGCAAAGATGCTTGCCTATAAACCTGGTAATTCCCTGAGCTTAACACATTCGAATTTTCAAAAGCATTTGTGCTTAAAGAGGGGCCCTTTGATTATGGCACTTTAACGTATAAATTGTTTACTATTATTGTTTGATTTAAGTGATTGTTGCCTAATATCTTGTATGTAAGAAACTTTCTAATTATTTTCAAGCTGGTCAATGGGTACAGCAGCTAGTTAATTTGAAATTTTCCCCTGTATGAAGATTTGAAATGAGATGAAATGAAGATATTGTAGAATATGAAAAACGTGACAAAATATAATTATGAACCGAGGATCGGGTTGTAGTCAAATGAATATGGTATGTTATGGGATTTGGCTTTTTTATTACCCTTGCATTCCATAAGAAAGAAATTCGATCAAAAATACTGGCAAGATAGCCTTCTCTTGAGGGAGAGACTTTCGAAGGTGCGCATATGCTAGAGGAATATAGGAAATAAGATTCCCAAATGAGAAATAGACTGGAACCGACTCCCAAATGAAATAATTATGATAGAAGACCTGGAACGATTCAAATCCGCAGTAGCAAGCCATGTACTTACATACTGAAATGACAAAAATTGTTTTTAGGTATAAATATAAGATTGAAATAACGTATTTTAAATAATAATGTAAATAGTGTTTTTATGTAAAAGAGTAAAATGACGTAAAAAAAAATTTTCCTTGGTTTACTGCACAATGTGATGATGTGATTTGGAGAACTATGAAATTTAGTATGCCTTGGATTAAAGTTCTGACATGGCAAGTCGCTTGCTGTGTTGAAATTCTTTACTGATCGGGGCGGGTGGAGTGAGTTACTCTTTTTTTTGAGTGAGTTGCTCCTTATTCTTGCTGACATTTCTCCAATCTTCACATTTTTTAGTGGCCAATTTATAGTTTCTTTTGTTTATTTGAGCAAAATGCTTTATGCGATGCTCAGTATTGGCGTTAAAGTTAAAGTTAAAGATTCAGAACGTAAGCCTTTGCTGCAGTCAATGATCTTAGCTGTTCATTGTTCATTGAGGGATTTTGAAATTAAATTCAGATCAGTATCTTATTTGCTTGCAGCAAGTTTAAAACATCTTTTTTCCTTCCTAGGGCACTGTAGCTTTGTTTAGTTTTGCTGGATAACTTGTGTTTCAAAATCATGCTTTTTGGGAAATATATTATAGTTAGTTTACTGCAGGTTTTTATGTAGTCTCTCAATGCAGAACGGTTCGACTTTTAGGATTGGTTCACAAAGAAATTGCAAGAGTTTGTTGTCAAACTATCTGCAAAATCAACTGCAGTCCAAGTAGATGACAGAGAGTCATTAGAAAACATTTTAGCTGTAAGTTTCTCGGAATATATTTACGATAGGGACCAAGAATCGTCTCTTTCCACTACTTAGCTTGATCTAATGGCTTCATTTACTTAATTGTTCTACTTAATTCTTTTGGCAATTTTATGTAGTGTTTATGTTTTTAGAGCGACTTCCATGTGGAACTATTTTTTTCTATTCACTTTAACACCTTCAGCTGTTTCTCATTTGTAATTTTCACGTCTTTTAGTTTAGTTCATTAGTAGCTTTTGTTCCTATCTTTATTTATCTATTTTAAAGTTTGAAAATTTTTCCAAGCCTCCGCGCTTATTTCAACTTGCCCATTTTACTTTCGAGACTGTCATTCCCAGAGTTTGAATTAACGGACTAAACAACTAGTGCATGAATGCGTATTGTGTAATGTGTATTAATAGTTTAAAGAAAGTTCCATGTGCTTCATCTTCTATTCCCCTCCCCTACTCTTTATTCCACTCCCCCCAATTATTTGTAACAGGATATCACATATTATTACGTCAGACTGCAGAACCTCGTTTCAAATAGTATTTTAAGCACTCTTTTCCTTTTATGTCAATCATCTTTTGTTTTCTTGTAGTATGTAAAATTAGACATTATAATTTGTAGTTAGTCATGATTTGGTAATGAATCTGTTTACTCGTAAATTCGGTCTCACTCATTTCATTTAAAACCTCTCGCATTTATGAGTCGAACTCAGTTTTCGACCATTGCATATTCTCTACCCTAGAGTAAAAGATGAAAAGGGAGTTTTTTAAATTTAGTAATTGTTCCTGTCTGTTGTAGCAAATTCCTCCCATACCTGAAGAAACTCTGAGGTATGTTGATGAATAGAGTGTAAATGTTAGAGATGTAGTGTAAATATTAGAATATGAAAATATATTGCTGTAGGAGGTTTAGGAACTGAGAATTCACAATTTTCTAGAAGTTTTACAGCAGAAATTAGTTTGCAATGATAGTTTAACATCAAACAGCTTCTCATTTTAGGCCATACACAATACACAATAAACATTTTCCAAGTCAAGTTTTATTTCCTCTGATTAAATTTAATTAATGTTTTTGGATTGTATTTGTAGATTTAGATTAATAATGGCGTTCATTACTTAACGTTTCTTAATTTATTCATTTGTTGATAGTAATGTATTGATAATGTTTTTCTTCAGTTTGTTGTGCGATGTAACGACAAATTTTCGAAAAACCGACTCTGTGAGAAAGTATCCAAGTAATTTGTACATGATAAAACTCTTACGTAATGCTATGTGTGACTTGTATTTTTACATCTCCTCGTCAGGTCTCTTGAGCATCTCGTTCGTGAATTTCAAGAGCTTGCTGATACATGCCTGTTAGTTTTGCATCTGGAAATCCAATGTCATTGCCTTTATTACCTCATTCCCGCAACGAGACAGGTATGCTTGTAAGGCAGGGTTTAGGCTACTGAACGATGTTTGTAAATGAAATTATTATTCATAATTATTTATCAAGGGACGACAGGGAGGAGCCTGGGATGAATGATTATCATGGTGCTCACGGAGGTTAAGCACCCCCTCTAGCTTTTTCGAGGGAGGTAAGGATATCAAAAGTGTCTTTTTTGAAAAGCAGTAGTTCACATTTATAATATGAAGTACAACACAACACAGGTTAAGTGCATTAGTGATGTAAACAATGTCTGATTTCGAAAAAGAATGACTTGTGTAGCTGCTGGCAATAAAGTCAATCTTCAGTGATGCCAGCAAAGACTACCCGAGGAGAGCATCAGGAGTCCACAGTTTGCCGGCTTGCTTTACCCGCCGATGGTCTTCACTGTCTTGTTTTTCTTGTTGGTTCCCCTACTATCACTCTTCCTTGCTTGAATTTATCCTTGCCTCATTTTTGTAAGTTTAACGTTCTCATGAGTCATTCAATTCGTACGTACTCACCAAAGTGGCAAACATTTTACCCCTTCGTTCCCCCCATCGTACGCACATGTACGCTTGCTACGATCCCCCCCCCATTGTGTACGTACTCCTACTCATCTGACCCCCATCATTTCTAACGGGAATGTTTTTACATATCGAATCAATAATTCCCTAGAGAAAGAGACTGTAGACCATTTGAGAGACAGGAAAATCATCATAGGAAATGTTTTATAAAGCAATAACGAAAGTCGATGCCAAAAACAGCAAAGTATGATAAAAGTACCTTGCATATGAGAATAGTACCAAATACGTACAAAAAGGGACTTCTTTGTGTACGTACTTCGATGTGTCAGCCCCCCATCCCCCCTAGTACGCATGGCATACGCTTTTGCTCGAGCCCCCTCCGTACATACGTACTAAGGGAATGATCCCTCATCTTGTTCTTCAACAGTACCTGCACATCATACTAGCAGTTTTCCTTTATATGCTACCAGCATTCCTTCGGCAATTTTAACTAACTAACTGTATTGTGAATTCTTTTATATTCAGTCTACATATGTTTGTACAATGGATGCTGTTGAAGTTGACCCATTAGTACCTCAGTTAACGAAAGATTTGCGAGATATTGAAGAAATCTGCTCATCTTCTCTTGCGCCATTCAAGCGAAGGTAACTTTACCGCTTAGTTCTCCTAATTTTACATCACACATCACACAGTTCGTACGGGTTTTGGAGAGTTTTGGAAAGTTATGGAAATTGATAATACCATTTTCCAGGACCTATAAAGTTTTGAAAAAAGAGAGGTTTTTTAGAATGACTTTGGAAAAGTTTTGGATTTTTCTTTGGGTAAATTCTAAAGTATCCTAAAATGGATATAACTTAGTGTCGTATTAGACACTGTATATGTATTGCTCGTTCATTTATACGTATAAAACATAATCCACCAAAATTTCATAGAATATAGCATTGAAAATAATGTTTTTCTATTTTCATGGAGCTCCAAAATGCGAACAAAAATATATTTTACACTTTGGAAATTTGGTAATTTGGCTGTGGAAAATTTTTGGAAATATTATGAAAGTAATTGTAATTTGTGCGAATCCTGATATCAATTTTTTAACCAATGTTTAAGAACCTATCATATTGTATCAGTAGTTTTACAGCTTTAGTCCCCAATAGAGCTATTCGGTACACTAAAAGAAAATCACCCATGAGACTGCCTCCTTTAAATTTTTATTGAAAGCGGATAATTGTCGACTTCCCATTTCCCTTCCCTTCTCCCTCCAAGAGTATTTTTGTCTTTTATGCAAGAATGATTTGTAGAGACGAACAGAACTTTTCGTGACTGTCAAGTGTGGGCAAGGAGAAAAGTCTGTAAAAACTATGAACATGTTTTTCCAACAAAAGTTTTTGTAGCACAATTATCTTATTTCTTTTAGGTACCTATTTGGAGGAATCGGATATTTAATTGCTTCTATTATAATTTCAAGTACAAGTTACATAAAAAAGATAAACAGAAATGGTGTTAAAAAGATGTAAGTCAGCTTCGATTTTGTGGTGTTTTTAAGTTTATGATGCGTTTGCTGGTACTAGTTCTTTTTCTCATTAAATCAGTTGGACCTTTGAGAGCTATTTACTTATCGTCATATTCATCAATTAATTCCTTCATTCATTCATTCATTCATTCATGCAGTCATTCATTCATTCATTCATTCATTCATTCATTCAGTCATTTCAAATTGCATTAAATATACAGCTGACACAATACGTGAAATATAAAAATTATGAACAAGTAAACTATAATATGAAATATTGTCTGGTCTGCATGAATAATGAATTTCGTACAGGAAGCTCCCAGTAGTCCAAGAACAAACGAGAGAAACCTCCCCCCTCATGTATTAGACGCCCGTGAACTCAAGGGGAAATAGATTTCAAAGAAAATCCAAGGAAGTCTTTTTATAACCTGGTGAAATAATTGTTTTCCAGACCAGATCAGAGAATTTTTGATTCCCCTGTATTTTAGCGGGTCTTGTCATTGTTTGCATTCTTAGCAAACGTATATACATGAAACATGGCAATTTTGATCCTTAAGCTTGATAGCTAACCGTTGTTAAAGTATAGAGTGAATTGAGAATCTGGTAAGGGAGTGGTCATTGAGTATCTGTCATGGGGGAGGGGGGTGGAAGCTTTTTCTTTATTTTCAATAAAATATGGTACCCTACCCTGCAACTCAAAAATATGCTTGGTACCCCTAGAAAGATCTAAAAAGATTTCATATCCCTCTCTCGAATTTGCAGCTAACAGATATATCAGAAAAACTTATATGATTACTTTCATACTACAGATAAACTTGCTACAGTTGTTAGCATTACAGTAGAATCATCAGATGATAACTGACACTTTAAATTATCTGACTAGGTGAATGAATTATAAAAGTTTTAAAATATAACTAGTTTCTGCTTCATACCCCCTCCATGTTTTTGTAATTTGTTGGAAACCTCTCCTTAAAATTGCATTTTTGCTACTTAACCCTCTCAAAGAACCTCCGCCCCCATGACAAATACTTGATGACCACTCCCAACATTGGTTTAATTGAAAGTTTTGCCCCGAAAATGTTGTGCATTGTCCGGGAAGAAACGCAGCGTTTTGGAATAGATCTAGGAAAGATGTTTATATGTTCATTGTGTTTGTCAAGGATAAGAAAAGTCAGGGAGTTTTTTCATCAAGGTTCTCTGAATATAGGGCATCAAAATCTTTGCACCAAAACTAAATCTTGATAGAAGCACTTTCCAAGCCCCATAAATGGGGAACACAGAATTACAACCGCAAGCATGTATTTTTATATAAGTGAGTGGCAGTTTTTTGCTGCAGTTGTGATGTGTTTTCACTAGAAGTTTGCCATAATTTAGCATGCCATTGATCTTTTGGTTTCTTGTCTTTCAGGAGTCAAAATATTTTCACATTGCAGCAAGAATTGGCTGACATCGCAAACCCAAGAGAGCCTGATCTTGAGAATGCAAAGCACTATATTGAAATGCTTTTTCTCACTCCTGACGTATGTTGGATAGTATTATTGCTATTTAACTTTCACTTCAGACTTAGGAGATTGTTACTCTTTCTACACTCTTTTTTATATGTTCATGGTTGTCTACTCTTTGGCACCGAATAGTGGGAGTATAGTGAGGAGAGGAGTTAACATTTTTGCTAAAAAAACATAAATTGTGTAAGCATAAGTTGTATAGTTTGTTTTGAATTCTTTACCTTTTAGTACTGTTTTACGTTCACAAAGCCAATGCATTTTATTTATTTATCCTTTGTAAAACTTTAAAATCTTTAGGTCAGTAAATTGGGGTGCTAAATATTTTTCAAAATTGCTTAGTTTTTAGGGGTATTAAATGAATGGAAGTGGGTGGTGAAATTTTCAAAATCTGCAATCGAGACCCCCTACCATTCAATGCCAAAGAAAAGACGGAAAGTGAACACTGTTTTATATCATAAACGGAGCCACAGTATGATCCCTGAAGACAAACAATAGTTCACTGTCATATATCCTTCCTCTCATTAGGGCTTGCTAAACAGCCTTGTGGAGCAAGGTCCAGTCCTGAAGGATGAAGACTACATCAATGCGATTGAGCTGCTGTGCAGGAGTGAATTACCATTCGATAAGAATGCACTGGAAGTACGCAAGCGTAAGCTCAAAGAAATTATTAGTGAACGCCAGACAAACAAATAGTAATTCAAAGTATTGATTTTTCTATTGATAAATATGTGCAAAGTTGTGTCTTTGTAACGTAGAGCTAGAGGTTCTGTTTCATAGTTGGCCATTGACAAATCTTCAATCATTCAGTCAGTCAAGTTAATCGATCAACTATTCGATCGATCAACCAATAGTGCACGCACCATAGCAACTTGTTTTCATTGAGATGACCATATACCGTAGGGGTCTCCAGTTTCCAGCCTCGGGGCCAGATCCAGCCTCGGCTATCACACAATTAGCCCCCAGTAGTAGAGGGAAGAGTGCATATATTTTTAGAGTAACTATGCTGTTGTTTGCTGATGTTTGTCTTGTCAATTTCTCTTTTCCCATATAGCAGCCCACAAACTGAACAGCACTATCTTAAATAGGGTCCTATGTTCCCAGCTCCTGGCCCGGTAGAGGTAGTGCATAGTGATTTTGGTCCTTACTGAATTTACTGTCGCATATTTGTGTGGAATGCAGACACATAGGCCAACTAACCAACACGAGAAACTGAACCAGCTCTTCCTAGTTATCATGATCATCAATATTTCCACAATCATCCTCATTATCAACTTTGTCTTCTATCATCATTCTTGATCATCATTCAACAGTTTCTGAGGCATCGATGCAATAATATCAGCAGACAGGTTCCCCCTTTCATTTTATGGGCCTATTGCAAGAGATTATTCTGGATATTCAAGCAGTTATAGCTTCGTAACTGAGTTTCATTTCGAAGATTTATGTTCTTCCTTAGTCTTCATATGATTTTGTTTTCTAAATTGGAATTATATTTAATTTTTCTATTAGTATATAATTTGGTCAAATTATGAGAATTTTTCAATTTAATTTATGTATTAAATCTTTACATCAGTTTCTCTTGAACTTTATTTTTCAACAAAACTTTTACGCTAAAGATGCATTAGTTGCTTTTCTAATATTTTTCCATTTATATTGATCATGTCGATGTTTAGAAGTTTTGTTGTCGAGTTAAAACCTTTATCATGGGAAATACTTATCCTGGTTAGCATGACAGAATGCAAACACTTCTTGTTCCTGTAGAATAGCATGGACGATTTTAATAAAATTTCAGCCACCAAATCTAGACAATTTTGTGTATGATTGTGTGGTTATGCAACACTAATTGTCTGCCATGCAGAACTTCATTAATAGGGATTGTGTTCTTGATTGGAGGTAGAAGAATTTTGGGAGACATTTTGATTGTTTATTGGAGGGTGTAATCTGGCACTGTTCAATACCTTCTAAAGAGTGTAGTACCTTCTAAAGAGACCACCCCTCCCCCAATGCCTTGGCCACAGTGATGAATTGAGTAATACGTGTTTAGTGAGACTGATATGGAGGGATATCTATTGAATGTACATGAATGTTAAGAGGAGACAGCCAAATGAGCTGATTCTTATAATTGCATTATCATGCTGGTACAGCGCTGATGGTTCTCATCGAAATTCAATCTAAGCTGCTTGGATTGATTTTCGATAAGAACCATCAGCGTTGGGCCAGCCTAATTATGTATTGATGAGAAGCAGCTTATGTACTCTTAAGGTGCCTAATTGCCATCCCCCCGCTAAGTAATTTTTGACAATTTTTCCAACCCTCGCTCTTATTAGGATCCCCCCCTTATTAGTTTTTATAATAATATTTCAAAACGTGCTCGATATAGATGTTTTGAAAAAATCTTTTTGTCTGTAGGCAATATTTTGTGCTGCACACATTCTCACGACCATAGACGCCTGATTATTAACATAGAGTACTTCATAGCAGCATTATCTTACCCCC
>WIPJ01002268.1:293528-311531 GCA_018155075.1 Cassiopea andromeda | reverse complement strand
GGGGGGGGGGGTGAGGAAAGTTGGAAACCGATAGTTCACTAAATGAACTAGACTGGATTCAGTGATGTTCCGTACGTGTTCTAACTAATTTTGGCAGAAATTACATTCCATTTTGTGTCTGCATCTTTTTCTTTCTACCTTGCCTTATAGCTGTCTGTTATAACTGCTTGCTTCTTTGTGCATAATAGCAAGTTACCTCGATGGTTTTTCATCTTGTGGCTTGATATTTAATGCAAAGTCAATTCAACACTTGTTTTGAATCGTTTTACATGCTCCCATGATGATAGGCAACACCAATTTCTAGTTCTTATTGGAGAGCAGCCAAAGCAGATCTGAATAGCATGCTGAAACTTGAATTGAATTTTGTGCCCAATGACCAAGAACAGAATTCAAAGACTTGGTGACAGAGGTTGCCGTGTTCGTTGATGCATAATCTTATACGTGTTAATGGATATTTTATTGTGAAATGCTGAGTTTAACATAATAAGGCCAATTTCATCATATCATTACTATTATTTTAGCCCCAGGTTTATTGTCATTCGAGTTCAAATAAACTCAGAATCTAATTTTGCGAGCAAAAAATCCAAATAAATAAACTACAGTCGTTGAAGACATTGAAGATGGAAACCGCAATATCTGTATGACTTTTAAAATGAGGACGACGACAATTAGAGTCCACATGATATTAATATTCTTCATTCGACATAACCAGGTAATATAGGACTATTCTAACAGAGTATTCCAAGACTATTCCTTGGTATTCTGAGATTATTCCGTAAGAATATTCCAAGGTTACTAAGAGACTATTCTTAAGGCTATTCCGATTTTATTATGTGAGACATTTCGACTGAACTCGAGCCATTATCAGTAAATATATAACAAGAGGAGGGCAATAATCACGTGAGAGAAAACATAAATAGGACGTGGAAGGGAATAATTGAGTAAGAGCGGACATGATAAGAAATTCAAAACGGAGCAAACAGATGGTAAACAACATGAGAGTCAATATAATGAAGGGCAAATGAAAAAGCCCTAGTAGGAGAGTAAATATGAGCAAATTTGCCAGTGTGATCACAATGGGGCACTTTCAAAGTATATAAAGTAGCACAATGTCTCCCTTTTCGTTTTACGAAATCGCAGATTCCAAGTAAATGGCAGGCAGTGAGTGTCCAAGGGTATCATGTTTTGATAAAATGTTGGCTCAAACTCGCTTATCATATGCAAAAGGACTTAAAAGTCTTTGTCTGTGTCAAATGGCGTTTGTTTTGTAGATTTTTCATTGCATTTATTCCTTCTTGGAAAACGCAGCTGGATTATAAACTTCAATAGAAGAGCCACGACGAAAAGCTTACTGAGGTCTTTTCTTTCCATTTAATGCAGAATGTCGCATTAAGTAGAACGAAAAGATTCTTTTGAACTCTGGAAATGTCACATTCAATAGAAAGAAAAGATCTCAGTATGTTTTTCGTCGTGGCTCTTCTATTGCATTTATTTCACTTATGGAATTCCTTGCATAGTAAAATGGAATCTACGCTACCTCTCTTATTAATCCAAAAGTATCCTGTGAACTTATTTTTGATCATTCAAGACTACTTTAGATCTCCTAGAATTATTTTTGATCACTGAAACATATTTTAAATCGTCAAAGATTACTCTAAATCACCACAAACTGTTTTCGATCACTAAAGACTTATGGATTTACCGATCTATTTCCACCCTCTGGCACTTTGAACTTGAACAAAACGGCGAGTGGACAATAGAATACACCTTTTCAAGTACGTTATTTTCAAGTTAGCATAGAACAGATCATAATTTTTTGAAATTCAGCAGAGTGACCATCGTGAGTCTGTGACACTCATTTCTTTCCTCATTTACATTCATAAATTTTATTCGCGAAGATGTAGGGGCAATCAGAAAAAGATTGTGACAGGCATGTTGAGGAGTGACCTCACAAAGGAAATGGGCTAAGTTTGTAATCAAAGGAGAACTATGATTTTAACAACTTGAAAAGTGAGGTACGTGCACCCATGTGTGCGCAGTTCTATATTTATGACCCTCAAATTTGAATTTGTATTCTTTTTCGATGAATTTTATATTAATTTTCATAAATTGGGATGGCTTTATTTATGTGAAAATTTTAGCCTTGCCCAAATGGCAGGAGTTTTATGTATTCATGCCTACTTTGATAAGATATTTGACAACTTCCAATCGTCTTTGCAAATCCTTTCATCTTTGTTTATTTCAACCACGCAATCCACCTTAGCATTTCGTTTCATGCAATTGAGTGAACCTCTCATAATAAAGGTCAAGAGGTCAGTGCCTACTACTCTAACCAAACATTTTAAAGCCAATCCTTTGCATCAACTTTCAACTATTTGCTGCATGAGAGAAAGGCAATTGTTTACAGTCATGGTACTTCCAGAAGATACAAAGCAATGGCGGACATTAGGGGGCGAGGGGGCGGTTTCCCCCAATAATTTTATACTTCCAAAAATATGGCGAAGACTCATTAGTAGTGGTTTACGTCTTGGCATATACCTTGGCTTTCATGAGGGGTTAGTCTCTCCCCCCCCCAAAATGTCATAGTGTCCGCCACTTATGCAAAGGTGTACACTGGGAGAGGGGCCTCAAACTTGATGAATGCTGAGCGTAGTTACTTTTTTAATGGGCTTGTGAGAGAAAGGCATTGGTCTATTTGCTGCTCGAGAGAAAGGCAATTGTTTACTGTTGGCTGCATAGAAAGCGTTTAGTTGCGTTTTGTGTACTATTCATCAAGCAAGTTATGTTCAAATGGGAAACCAGGCAATTTCCCAGTGGACCCTGAAAAGGTGGCTTACTGCTTTACAAGCCAGTATAATGAATGGGTCTCGATTCACAATGATTTGGCCTCCATTGAAGTCCCAAAGTGAATTCCCTCATTGAATGGGCCATATAGATCAGATTTCCCTTGCCCTAGCTTTGAGGTCACGACGCCCCTGAAGCGCATAACCAGAGTCCAGAAAAAGTCACGGCTCCAGGAAGGTTTTATAAATTTATGCCAGTTTTGAGGAAGGCTCAGTAATTTTATGAAAAAATCTTGCTCGAGGAAAATTCGGAAGTGATTTGGCATGGGGAAAATGGAAGGACATGGGAAACTTTTTGTCCGATGCTGTATAATGAGGAAAGTTACAGGTAAAGAAATGGCTGCCGGAGGAAGGTTTGACTTTTTTCTGGATGCTACGCATAACTTTGTGCACCAATCAATGCAAGGAAAGCCCGTAGAGCTCTATTATCAACAATAGGTTAAATATGTTAACATCAAATATCAATTGCACCAATGAAAAAAGTCCAAAACTCTATGTATCTATACTTATAACCAATACATTAATGCTGTAACAAAACTTTATGTATATATTTATATAAATATACGCTATCAAAATTGCATGGAAAAGAATATAAATACGAACTGGAATAATTTTAATATTTAACGTATGATTCAAAACGAACGGTAGTGGTATTGGCTTCCATAAACTAATTTTTACTGCGAACTGTAAATTTAATAAGTATTAGTAACAGCAATATTCTCAAAAATATTACATCCAGCAAAAATCTTTACCATAACAAATAAATGAACATCTTAAAAATTATTTCAAATACTTCCTTACATTATACTCTATGGTTGACTTATTTTCTTTCCTTTGATATTATGATGATGCAAAATGGTAGAATAATATTCAATTTTCAGCCACGAGTTTAGAAGCGTATCCAGGAATGCTGTAATGTGGATCTGGGGTTTTACTCATAAACGATCTCTTGTACCTCAGCTTTCAAGAATTTTCTATTGCGGGGTAACACCCTATTTGAAACATTACAGCATATCGTATTACAGTATTACAGTATTTCAGTAACATTACATTTTCTATTGGGACTAAAATGTACTAAGCAATCTGTTTACTTCCACAGATTTCATAACAATTTTAAAGTCGAATGCTAGAAATGTGGGACTACAGTCCCCAATTTCCCTCTTGGTATGCTACTGCACGAAAAGTCCATACTACAGCTCTTTGCCTGAAAATCTTGATTTTATTGTGTACTAAAAAAGTTTCATAATTCTATGAAAATTTGCTTTTATTCTGAACAGAGCTCAATAATAATGATTTAACTGACTACAATCACTGGAAAGAATTTGTGCCCAGAAATTCTGGAAGCCTAGCTATTGGCTATCAAAGATTCTGTTATACCTATGTTTAATATGTTTCACTTCATCATACTACTTCTGTATCATAAATAAGGCGAGAATCCTAATTACTTTTTATCTTGAAGAATTGGCATATAATAGTTTTCTTGGCTAGTGTTTTTGGCAAAAAATTTAATAGCCTCTGATTTACTTGAAGGTAGAGACCGTTCCTTATTGATGCCTCAGATTGGGACTGATGAGAAATGTGTATTTGGGAAATTATTTTTTTTACCCAATCTTGCTCACTATAAAAATAATAGTGCTATCCAACCTATATAGAGCTATTAAAAGTGTGCTACCCAACCTTTGTAAGACAAAAAATGATATACCCAATCTTAAAGCTGCCTGAAAAGTCACTTTCCCAAACAATTTCCCTTCAACCCCAACCAGAGACATAAATAATGAGCGGTCCCTTATATCTTAAGTTAGTTCAATAACACGTTTTAAATAAACAATGCTTACATAGTTAAGTTCTACCCGTGGCTCTTGTTGGTAACTTACATATTTTCAAATAGATTTAGTTGTATAAAGCTTATAATGCTTTCTGAATTGTGTTTCTCCGTCCTATCAACACCGTGCGTTGTTACTTGAAACATGTTTTTGTCTACAGAAATAAATACGAGGTAGTTTTTTTATAAAGACTTCAAGTGTCCATTAGATGAAAAGACTAGAAACAAGTAAAATTATTTTTATTGCCGCTCCTCTTTTTTCATGAAACTTTCCCTTCTCTATTTTTCATTCCAGTTATATTATGCTGCAATCACCAGGAAGCTACTTCTATTGGAACTTGCGAGCTCCTTTGGAGGAGCTTCTTTCATCATTAGTCAGTTGTATTACTCATAACATCATTGTCCTGCATTTTTTGTCTTATCCATTTATTATAATAAGCTACATTTGCATAATAGTCTTGCTCTGTTCCACATATTTTTGGTCCATGGGTAAGAATACCGGTGACAACAAATCTACCACCATCTGCTTCACAGAACAGTGGACCTCCAGAGTCTCCATCGCATGGTCCAATTTTCCTTGCATCGTTTGGGCTTCCAGCACAGACTATATCTGGTCGGAACAAACAGTGTCCCGAATATTTCAGTTCCGAATAGAAAAGGGTACTCGAAAGACTCCCATTTCTTCGTTTTCCCCAACCAGCCATCCAGCACCTTGTCCCAAATTTAAACAAGGTCTTGGCTGCGTAGCTATCTGGCAGACATACGTGTCTTATCTGTGGAAAGATTGAACATTTAAGGTCAAAGTGATGTGTTCTACGTTTTTTCATATAACAGGGACACATGCATGTGAAGCTGTGGGGCTCGACACCCCAAAAGATAGTGAAATACTTCACTGTGAACTCCTGCATGCGGTCTTCAATTCATTATTGGAAATCGTCGAGTAAGTCCCCACCTCCGAACAAGAGCCTTCGAATACGACCCACCAAACAAATCATTTTTGCAGCCCCCTTGGGATCTTATTCACGGGATAATTCCACAATAATGTATTACTTCCTTTGACTGGAGACAAAAAAGCAAAAAGAATCGCAACTTTCGTGATCATAATGAAGAAATTGTTAATGAGTAATGAATTTCGTTTGTGAAACAGCCTTTGAGGAAAAGTCCACACTTTGAAATATGCTCCCCTCCCCTTCCCTTGAATAAACCCCTATCCAAAAATTTATTTTTGAAAATAAGCCTCTGCAGGCTTATTCCAGTATTCACGGTATCAGAAATTCCTGCTTAAACGGAACTTAAATCTGACTTAGATTCGATTTACCTAGAATCATAGGACCTTTTTACCCGGCATGACTGTCAGGTAAGAGACAGGAATGAGTATTTTATAACGGGACTAAGAGCAGCATACCAAACGACATTTTCTCTACCAGAAAATGTGCTTGCTGGTCGCAACGAGACTTGTAGGGGGATTTCGTGTTTTTGTGATCCTTTTTAATCATGTTGTGTAGCATTGACCGTCACTAGATATTGTGCCTTGCTATGTGTTCGCTGGTCACTGGTGTTCAACCTCTGCTGGAGCGGAACCCCAAAGCAGCATTTCAGTATGTATGTAATGTATGTTTGCAATCGATTATTTATACACGAAAAAAATAACCATTCAGCAACTAAAATATTACATACGCATATATACACTTTAAATAGTATATTAAGAAAAAAGTAGCAGGCATAATGGCGAGTAATGCTAATATTGCTGCTCTTCCAGGGGGTCGTGTTTTCAGTTATTACTTTTGATCAGCCAATAGATGTGCTTTTTATTTCTTTTTGAAGCATTTGAAAGTTAAGGCCTCTCACATATCAGCAGGAGTATCATTCCATAATTTTATAATTGTTATAATTGTTAAAAATTTTATTGTTCGAATTTTTTGTTGTTGCTGAAGTAATACTTGATGTATGCATTGTTGGAATTCAGTTGAGATCTAACGAAAGAAATATAGTGTGCTCTTTCGTCTCTCTTTTCCTAAGAACTCTTGGCTCCAGTATTAACAATTGGTGACAGAGGTTAGAGATAGGTGATTTCATTGTGGCGACTTCTATCGCTGTTGTGCCCAAAAATTTTGAGTGTGGAGATTTTCTTCGGTGGCTCCGAGACTTCGAATGCTGTGCAAGCGCGAATGGACGAGATACTGAAAAGAAGCTGACAGTGCTGCCTGCCTTCCTTCGGGACAATCCTCCTCATATTTTCATGCGTTGAAAGATGACGAAATGGATACTTACGTTCATTTAACGTCGGCATTACGCGAATGCGTTTGCCCGAAGGTGGCCCGTGAACAGCATTACCATGAGTTTGAGCAATGTGACCTTAGGCCTAATGTAAGGCACCTCTGTCACCAATTGTTAATACTGGAGCCTAGAGTTCTCGGGTAGAGAGAGACGAAAGAGCACACTACCTGATGTTCGCTTGATATCAACTGAATTTCCACAATGCATACATCATGTATTAATTGAGCAGCAACAACACATTTGAACAATAACACATTGACAATTGTAAATTTTGAGTTAAACCAAGGGTCTCTGGTTCAGTTTACCTCAGGGCCACTGGAAGCAGCTTCTGGGTGTGGCCGGGTCGCATTAGGGATTCCACAAAAATTCTTTAGACAATATTCTCAAATGTCTATACGGCCTAGCTGAAGGGTCCTTTGGAGGTCAAGTAGACCACAATTGTATTATATTTTCTTTCAGGTGCTGCAAGATATTGCTGTGGCGGTCGCTAGTATGAGATCCCTCAGTTAAACGGGGCAACAAATGACTCTGCTTGATTGAAAGTTCTACAAACGGGATGGAAGCAATGCGCATGAAAGAACGAAGAAACGCCATTTTGTCATAAAATTTGCCTTCTACATTGCTTACCTCGTGCGATTGTTCCACACTAGTACTCATCTCCAGTAGAGCAATATCATTCGTCAACATTCCCCTATAGCTCGGGTGAATATGCACGCGCCTGACGCCAACCTTTCTTGCTAACACATCTTTGCTTACCAAACCTCCAATATACACCTTTAGTCTCATTTTCTTCAAAGGTAGCACACAATGAGCGGCTGTAAGTACCCATTTATCTCCAATAAGTGCGCCTCCGCATTTCATCTCACGGATGCTCCTTGGAGTTCTGGTGTATTGAGTTACGACAATCTGCAAAGCAATCAGAGTTGGTGCATGATAAGAGAATTGGGGGCTACCCTTTCTGACGTCAACTGTTCAGGCGCGCAACTAGGAATGTTCGAGGACAGGGATCCAATCCATGAATAAGGGCACATCAAAACATTTTTGATGTGCCCTTATAAATATTGTTTTTCAGAACCATAGTGTAGTAATACTGTGGGAGGTTTACTGATATCGTTGCTCTGAAAACCAATGATTGTCATCACTAAGTCTCATCATGGTGGGAGAGGAAAGAGTGGGCAGAGGGCGAAACCCCCGGAAAAATTTCAGAATCACTCTTTTTTCGTCTTAGGGAAACGACTTTTATGCTATAGAGAGGGCTTTACAAAAAGGGTACCTTTGTTCATTTGCTGAAAAGGGCAGGGGTCTAGAACCCCAGGACCCCCTAGTTGCGTTCCTGAATATTATTACAGATATAAAAATGTTGCCAAGATTTGTGAATGTATTTCAATTTTCAGCTCAGACGCTATTTGTTTGTGCATGCTGAGAATAATTGAAAAATAGCCCTTCTTTTTAAGCAAAGTAATTTCACTTTTTCTAAATTATCTAAACAGTTTAATCAATAAATAACATGCTATTGTTATAAATAGGGCCATGTAAAAACAAGCTCATTACAAAACTAGTTGCAAGCTAATTTTTTCAAGTTCGTATAACAAGATGCATCTCCTTACTTGCAAAGTTCTATACAACAGAGAAATAGATGAAACAAACAAATTGTTGTGTTGGGTTCTTTCTAACTCCATGCATACTGAGTTAGTAACTCCCAAAATAGAGCTAGTCTGGGACGCTGGAGAGGGGGACAGAGGGGAGCAAGCACCCCTCCTGCCTTTCACTTGGGGTGCAGGGGGAGCAGAAGTGCCCTTTTTGGAATGCAACAGAATCCTTTCCAGACATCAAATGAGCTATATAAACAAGCAAAATATGATTGGAAGAGAGAGCTATTTGTGTAATTTTGTGAAACATAGACCCTGCTAAAGGATGGAACGAAAATGTCCTATAGATATGACTATACCAGGCGGTGTCCCAAATAGGTGCCCATTCTGGTCGGTGCCGTTTTGCTCCTGTTGGCCCTCTTGCCCCACTATCGTTCCGGCGTCTCCGGCGTCTCTGAAGCTAGTATTTTAGTAGAAGAAATTCGTGCGGTGGTGTAGTCGTAAGTTTTTAAGAATTATAACGCTAATGCTTGAAACAAATGCACCGTTAAACAGCTTTACGTTCATTGCAAAGTTTTAAGTCGACTACACAACTTATCTACGGGCAGTACAGCGTCACTGCGTCCCCGCATTACCCCTCGACTACACCCTTGATATCGTGTGCTCAGGCATTTCTTGTAAGTGCATCAAACGAATACACTACAACAGAAGCTTGGTATTGCTGGATACCATAACTACTCCAATTGCCCCCTCGAAAAAGCGCCACCCTAGAGCAACAAATTGTTAATCAGCCCCACCCAAGCATGTGGCCGTAGCTATTTGAGACTTTATTAGTGCTTTTCAGAGATACGAAAGAAAAAGCAGCCATTAATCAACGAAAAATCGTATGTCTCTTAGAAAACACCCTTTTGTTTGTATTTGCAGCATCAAAAAGTAGCTTATTGGTAGAACATTTTCAAATGGAATCTAACCAACTACCAGAAAAAGTTTTGAAAGACCCTTGAAAAATTCAGAAAATAAATAAACCTCCAGAGGAGCTTATTTTAGAATTTACGGAATATACCTGTGCAAGCCATGGAATAGTTCCTTTGTCCGCCTTTATTCCTCCAACGAATCGTCTTTTTCGGTGTCGGTATGGCTGTGGTGGAAAACTACTGTGTCCACAACTAACATCTGAATTTTGTAAACGAAAAAGAAGATACTTAACAACAATTAGGAAAGACGCAGAAAATTATTAATCAAAATCACATGCACTATTTCAAAGTTATGGAATGCATAGTGGGATAAAATTTTTCAAAGGTGAGGTACTTTTACGCGGGATTTAGTCGCCGCTGAATTTAACAGCATTTCGACACCTGAAAACGACTTCTACAATGTACTAAGAAAATTAATTGCTATGATGAAGCAAGTACACTTGATGAAGAATGAAGGAGAAATTCTTCATTGCTGAAGGTGTGACATCATGTACCCAGTGACGTAACAGAAGCAGTCGGGGGCCCTTGGGGATTCGGTAAGATTGGTGCCCTATCTTAATTTTCCCTCCAAACAATACAAAAAACTTGTCTCTTGAAAATACCTGAAGGGCTGCTTTAGGACATTAGAAAGCTAGGGGGCCTGTGTGGCGTTGTCCTAACCCCAACCCACATCGGCTACGTCACTGCATGTATTCCTGCCGCCCGCCAGTTTCGATGTCGCTATCTGTGTAGTCGATGTTGATGACGTTCGTAATATCTATGACAACGAAGATCGATATCTCTTTGAGAGTGTTCACACTGAGATGACTAATCTTGAAATTAGAAGCTGCTATCAATGACTAACGCTTTGTCCATGTAGAAAAAACAAGACTTATCGAACTTAATTGACTGGTGGCGAACCTTATCTTCAATGAAAGCTGCGAAACTAATGCTGCGTAATAAAGAGTAGTATTCTGCCCTATTTGCGGTCAAACATCAGAAATTCTACAGAAAATTTTATAGCCAAACTCCGTTTGTAGAACCATGAAAATAATTTGACATTGAGTATGATAAATATTCCATTATCACGACTGGGGCCCATCGCATGCCACTATATCCCTGAAGAAAATAGCCTTCAGCTTTTTTTCTCCAATATGACTGTAGTTTAGCTACGTTTTCTCTAAAAATGGTTTGCTTTAGTTTGCTCTAAGCAACCCAGAAGCTTCGTAGCACCTATAGAGTGAGGGGGCAAGTTCAAAGATTTTCCGATGAAATTCTAAGCCTATATCTTTACTAACAGCAAAGGTTCGAAAATTTTCCGACGAGACATTAACATTTTCGAAAATCCAACGATTTTGAAAACGTTGGGGGTCCGTGATCCCCTCTAACCCCTTGGCAACGACGTCCTTGTAGCTACCATTAAGTAATCTTGAAAATATAATTAACAAGTAGGTACATAAAAAATTCTTTGTGTAAATCCACTTGGAACAGCACATTATTATTGCATAGGAACTATGAACCTTTAATAATCCTTGTTTCGTTTACTATATTTGATTAACCTCGTTTTACTATATTTGATTAACCTCGTTGAGAGGAATTGGATCAATTGGACTAATGGCCGAACTTGGGAAACTTGTCTGTTTATGCACTGTTTCAGTTATCAATATACCTAACTTTTTCCTCGTCTATTCATCCTATTTCCATACCCCCTTGCCTATTCACTGTTTTTTTCATTGCTTGCTTTGGGGCCAATCTCCCTCGTTCTTCAACTGTCCCCTCTTAATTAAGCAAAATTATGCCTAGCGGTCACACTTGTCTGCCACTTATATCAATTTTCATTTCTACCCCTCTGAAGTCCCTAAATCTTCATTTTTGAAAAACTTACTTTGTTTTTGTTGATATTTAGCAAACCATTCTATTTTAAACCCTTGAAAATTCTTCCTCTTGTTCGTCTTGAATATTAATATAGCTGTGTTGCCTTGGATGTTGAGCTCCTGCACGGCGTCCTTTCCGCAGAAGATTCCAATTGTTTTCTCTGCATTTTTGACAATCAAATAGTCTTTCCTGTATGTTGAATTAAAACAGAAATGAGTAACAGTCTATAGTATGATGTATTGTAATGTTTTTGATTAAATGCAAGCTACAAGGTCTTATTACTAATAGGCGTGAAGGAGCAAATCAGATTTTGGATTCGCAACGGTCCCCCTTGATCTAATTAAACACCCCGTTTTATCAATTTTTCGTCTTTCTTGTGACTTGCCAGTACAGCATGCGTTTTCTATAAACGCTCCCAACAAAAAGTGAGGGTACATGGTTTGAGGTATACCTTAGCAGGGATGCATGAAGAATGTTTGCTACATAGCATTTAAGTATAAAATGGCCTAGCACACTTCTTTGTTCTCCGTCTTGTATCAACATTTAAAATGGCTCACTTTTCTCCAACACTCGAAGCTTTTTGTCTCTAAATCCAGATAAGAAACTATAAGCCAATCATGGTTGGCCAAAAATAGCGATTTATTAAAATCTAGGTATCAGATTGTAGTATTTACCGCAAAAGACACTTCACGGAAACAACATTTAAACTCTAAAAATGCTCTCTTAATTTAAGCTGAATGGATTGTGGTAGATGAAAATCACCTCCAAGGCCACACCGGATGGAATGTTAACTCTTCTCCTACCTCAGGGCAAAATTCTCTCAGATCGTGGAAGGCCGCAATAATTCCGAATTTACGATGCTCATTAAAGAAACAGGCCAGCAAAATTGTATGCTCTGAATGTTATCTGCATTCTGATGAGTAATTCTGATGTGATTTTGTGGCTGATTTAAAAAATCATCTGTTTTGCCATCACATGAAGGTGTCTCTCGATTGGCCATTTAATTTTTTGCAATTTTAACGAATGTGACCATTAAATTCGACATTTCTTTCAGAGCTTTGTCCCTCTTTTTACTGCATTTGCCAGTTCTAGCACATAGAGTTGAATATTTTTGTTGCTTAAAGTTATTTAATGAGCTTTCTATGGGATTGGGTGTTTTTTTGGGGGGATTTGAGGCATTTTGGTGTACATTTGGTGCTTTTAATTAAACGATGGTGAAGGGGGGATAGAATCATCACCATTCTACGAGAAATGCCTTTTCAGACCACCAAAATACACGAAATAAGAATCTGATCTATTTCTGCCAAGAATAATGCAATTTCAGTGGTATTCTTGGTATAGTTTGCAGTTCTCAGAATGGTGTGGCCCAAAAAATTCACAAAAGTGCCCCAAATGGCAACTGAAAACTCAAATTGCCACATTCTGTGGGAATCTTTATTCCCTGCTATCAAAACGAGAACGAAAAGCTTGAACACTTAGAATCATTTGGAGAGCATTAAAATTAAAGATTTATTCTCATACTGAGAATGTTTTTGTAGCTGGACTAGTTTTAAGGAAAGCGTTAGAAGCTTCTTTCATTTCTCGGCCTTTTTGCAAATGTTGCATGTTAGATTTCTCATTGGATGAAATTCATGGAAAATAAGTCTTGGGTTACATGCTTTTTATTTTTTAAGGAACCACTTTATAAGGAACCTACATGTAGACGGCTAAAATATTTAAGGAGCTTATACTACTAATAGAGAAAAACCTACGGAACTTGTCAATTCCAAAAATTTTTATAAATTCAAATAATCAAGAATGAGGAAGTCGGTTCCATTTATTTACAGCTGCAACTTACATAGATATATTTATGGAACTTCTTTCCTACCTTATTTGTGCTTTTTATCTTGCGTTCTAGCCAAAATAAAAAGTAAAATTCAGAATACTGATTTGTCCTTATGCTTGTACCGGTTTTATGGCACTATATGTGCAGTGGAAATTAAGGAACTATTAAGGAACTTTTAGTACTAGAATTTGATAAAAAGAGATCCAAAAATAAGGAACTTTTAGAACTAGGCCTTGAGCTAGGTTCCTTATAAAGTGAAAAGCGTGTATTTCATGCATTCAGCCTTGTGATATTTTTAAGGCCATTTGAGCCCCATTTTCTTATACAAATAAGCGTATTTTAAAGCAGGTTTTACCGGCATAGTGGAGATTTCCCTTGCAAATGGAACTTGATGAAGCTCAACTTGATGATGCCCGCCTTGAAAGGCGTCGACAAACGCCACGTGCAAAAAGTGTCCGGTAGGTACTTTTGTGGGAAGTTTGGTGATTGAATTATGCCTTCTTGTCCGTGGATGATACTGCTACACCCTGCAAAATTTGTGCATGTTTTTTATACGAAGCTGTCTATAAGAAACCTGAGAAGTAAGAGAAACCTTAGAAGCTTTTCAGACTCACGTTATGCTGGTCCATGATTGCTCTTGGAAGCGATTGCGTAGGCTAAATCACGTTGTTTTTTATAAGAAGACCGTCATTTTGCCCGAGCCTCAATTTTCTTAACCTATCCCGAAATTGAGCCTGAGATTTTCTTAAATTTTTCTTAACTGTTACTGAAATAAACTGGCTAAAATGGTTTACGCTTTCATTATTAATATTGCATACTCGCATTTGATTTCCATCTCTAACATTTTGAATGCAATAACGACGAATGATTTTCTTAAGATTTTGACTATTTGAGCCTCATTTTCTCATAAACTTTTTTCTTATAAAAAAACGTGTGTATAATAAACATGCAAAAGAGGGAAAGGTTAGACGAGAAGTCGATTCAGTCCATTCCTACACCTCTAACTTAACGTAGTTTCGGACCTCTCAGTGAAGTAGAGGGGTTACCCCCTAAATTATACGTTATTCAATAGCTCTTACTGTGTACATTCATATGCTACCATGTTTTACCCCATAGGATTGTGGGTTGAGGTAAAAAATGCTCAAAAAATTTTGCATGTTTTGTAATATGTCGGAAATCTCATTGGAAATTTCACAATTACGGAAAAACACAGACGCTCACCCTATGGGCACTAGCCCTATCAAACTTCACATCCAAGCCCTGTTTAAACCTACACCCAAGCCCCTTACATATCCTAACCTTTTCCAAACCCTTTCCGCTCCATTTTAGTGAAAGATCCGAAACCGCATTAGTGCCTATGCTCATTGCGCACAAGCTAGACTTACCATGCGTTCTCCACTTACCCTTACTTGCAAACCATAGCAGTCTAAATCTTGTCCTTCTGTTGTAATTTCGTGAAGGGCTCACCCAGAATCTCACCTCCGCCTCTCGTCCAAATGTTTTTGTTCGAAAAAAGCCATTTTTACCACAGAACTTTGCACGCTTCTCTTTACGGCCGTCAATTATTTGATTAATCGCAATGTGATCCGAGAAACAGTGAGTCAAGTCATACGTCAGCTTTTTCCCGCCATGCATCCAGAGATAAATATCAATTTCATTATAGTCCTTGGGTGCAATGATCGTCCAACGGCATAAGACGGACTGCGAGAAAGATGCGGGCAAATGCGGTGATTGTATCATTCCTGCGGCACGCTGTTTGATTTCACCACATTCATAGCCTACAACAGAATAAGTTCATTTACATATAGATGTACATCTAGTCATTAATGTTCACTCTTTCCCTCACTTCTGATCATTGATTGGTTCGAATCCACCCTTTTTCGTTAGTGAACTTCCTCCTTAGACGAGCCTCGCTCTGAGGGGTGGCGCTAAGGACCAAAATATATTGCGTGGAAGGGTCAGTCCACATAGGGAATTTCCTGACGCCACCCTTGATTTGCCGAGGCTCAAAACTAGACTCTTAAAAAGAACTTTTAGAAGTATCATAGCAGCAAAAATTTTTACACCTTAGCTTGTCAGCCCCGAGCTAGGTCTCATGTGAAAAGTATACAATTTTTCCGCAACTTTGCTTGGATAGAGCAAATCATTTTGGATAAAATCATATTTTTTGATAAGAATACGGAACTTTTCGATGAGCCTCTGCATTCCTGCACTCTTTTAGTTTTTTAAATATTCATAAATGCCAAAGGTGTAAATTGCCTTGAACATCAAAGGTAGATCTTTGTTAATATCATACTTCATCATAAAACACAACAAACGTTGAACACAACTATAAATATTGCTTCGATAGTAAAAAATCGAATCAAAATACTGTAACTCGAATGCAAAAAATTCCGAATCTTGATCAAGCTTGAGCCTTGCATTATCGTCAAATGATTGCTGAATTTCAGTGAATCTGAGCTATAGGATTTTTATAAATATTTTTCTATAAAAAGCATGTATCTCAACATCAATCCTGTGTCTGTTTTCTCTTTGCTTTTCATGAAGTCTTCATCGACACAGCAAACATCACGATTTTTTGTCAGTAATCATTGACCTAACATTTACTTTGTGTTTACCAAGGATCCAAGTAAGGTTAGGTCATTTCATATATTGCTTGATGACCCAGTATTGGCCCATTAAAAAGTAAGTGCTTTAGGTCAATAAATGTTTTGTTCATTTTTACGTGAATTCCCTTTTGGTTATCTGTTTTCTTTATCTTAAAGTGCCAGTGAAGCATTGAAATGTCATATCTTTATCTTTCCCTGTTTTTTGCTTATGCTGTTTGCACAAACACTTTTTATGCAAAGGTGTAATCTAAAAGATCGCTCGAGTTTCCCAAATGAAAGAATAAGTTTAGAAAAATGTATGGTTCAAGGTGCATCAACACTTCGATTTACAAAACTTAATAATCTGTTATGGGGGGGGGGCGATTATTCAATATTCAAGACTAGAAAACGCGCAGCAACGCTCAAATACAGCAAATGAAGATGTGTGAATGTTGTAGCATCCACGATTTTTTATAAGAAACCACTTTATATTCAACCTAGTACGAGACAGCCTAAAATTTAAGAAACTTTTAGAACTACAGGGCAAGGGCTAAGAAACTTTAGACAAATAACACATTGAACTCGTTTAAGAAGCTTTTAGAACTAAAATATGGCCAAAAATTAAGAAACTTTTAGTACTAGGCCTTGAACAAAGTTTCTTATAAGAAAATCGAGCAGTTTGATTAGGTGCATTGGTCAAGAAGTTGTTTTTCTTGCTATTTACCGATTGTTTTCCACCTTTGGCTATATAAGCCTCTCAGTTTTATTAAAGGTGATTAACTTATAATTTGATTAGGATGTTTTGCACTGCAACGTAATTCTTTAATTAATTCCTATTAAGTTCTATGAGTTATTACTAATGTAAATAGAAAGTGGTTCTCATCAGCTTTTAATAATCTTCTAGAGCAGAAGCCGATTTTAATAGGTTCTGGCAACTTGATAAACAAACTCCAAAACATACTTTATTATCCGGTTGTATATCCTAAAGAACCTCTCTCTTCAAATTTTGTATTAAGGGCAAGAATATCTAAACTTCAAAACCAAGCTTTGTAGTTAGCTTGAAGTACTTATAGACAATATCTATTTTCACGTATTTACTTTGCAACTTCATAATGATGTCATTTTTCTACTTGCCCCAGGCCCCTCAAAGACAGGTCTGTGCCTTTCTAGCCCAGCTAGCGTCTAGCTTTGAAGGAAATATTCCTTCTTTGCTTTTTCTTTTTAAATTGATTAACATCAGTATATGAAAATATTTTCGGATCAGGGAAACATCCCCATTACTGATCATTATTTTATCCAGCATTCAGATATGGATAGCTTATACTCTTAAATTTCTCAATATTTGCTTTGCTTCAATTGGTCTAAGTTACCTATTTGAAATATGAATTTTTATAGAAGAAAAACCGTTATAAGGAAAAAGTTTTTTCGCTATACCTTTCTCAATAATTGCATCATTTACGACCATTTAAGCATCATGGCTATTTCATTCTATGGTGATCTACCGTCTAAACCATGAGCTATTATTAGCAAAATTACGTGCATATGGCTTAAGCAGAAGTACCTTCACGCTTATTCGCAGCTATCCTTCAAATATAAGACAAAGGGTCAAAAGTAATGATTCATGTAGTATGCTTAGAGAAACTAACGTAGATGTACCGCAAGGTCCGGTGTTTCGTCCTTTGCTATGTAACATTTATATTACTGATATATTCCACCTGATGAACGGAACCGAAATATGTAATTATGCAGATGATGCTATCTTGTACTCATGCGATCGTGAGGTTAAAAATGTGATGACAAAAACTAGAGCAAAATACAAACCATTTAACAGCTTAGTTCCCAGAAAACCACGTGAAAATAAATGTCATCTTATTATTTTTGGGACTAGCGAAAAAAATGTCAATATACACGTTGGAGAAGTGCAGATAGAAGAAAGTTATGATGAAAAGTTATTGGGCATCATTCTTGATAAGACATTAAGTTTTAAAAAAGCGCTTCCAAAACGTGTGTAAACAATCTAGTCAAAAGCTGCACACACTTCACGTATTTCAATCTCCATGGAAACCGAGAAACTAAAATTGTTGATGAAACCTTTCGCCATGTCCCAGTTTAGTTGTTGGTCGATAATTTGGATGTTTCGCTATAGACATTTGAATAATGCGATATATATATATATATATATATATATATATATATATATATATATATATATATATATATATATATATATA